>QMIH01004454.1:8115-19991 GCA_003987875.1 Clarias batrachus
TTTTTATCATAGCTGTAATAAAACATTTGTATTTTTATATTTCACCCACGTCTCTTGCTTTCTTATTTGAGAGAATCGAACCTGTGTGCTTAATTGTTCCCTTTTTGGGATTGAGTATTGTTCCCTAGAGTTAATTCCTAGGGTGGCGTAATCGGATTACTTCATTGGTTTACTGATTTACAATTGTACTGCTCCCGCCACATTCATATTTAACAACCTAGTTCATCATTGATTTTTATTCCCTGTTAAATCTGGCTTAAAATAACCAAACAACAAAAAATACAAGTTCAACATAAAGACAGTTAATTTTCTTTAAACACAGGCTTGGGATTTAGCAAAGGGATTGACATGTATATATACATTTGATTTATATTTTAGGTTATTTTATTTATATTTAGGTTATTTTATTTTCCAGTTTTAATAGGGAAAAAAAATATGACCTAGATTAACAAATCTTCTTCCCTTTTGGAATGTCAAAAGTTCTCAAATCTATGCCCTCACTAAAAAAAACAAACAAACCAAAAACACAAACACAGCGAAGAAACAAGAAGTGTTGTATCTCCTACATCTTGTGCACAACTGTTGGCTAGTAATATACACTCACTAGCAACTTCATTAGGTAAACCTTGCTACATAATGCCTTTAGAACTGCCTTAATTTATTATGGTATAGATTCAACAAGGTACTGGAAATATTTCTTAGATTTTGGTCCAACATCATGGCATCACAAAGTTGCTGCAGATTTGTTGGGAACACATCAATAAATTTTCCTGAATGTGAATTTTCCAATCCAACACATTCCAAATGAGCTCTAGTGGATGGAGATCTGATGTCTGTGGAGGCTGTTTGAGTACAGTGAACTCCCTGTCATGATTAAGAATCAGTTGAGATGATTTTATCTTTGTAACTGGGCACATTATCCTGTGGTCATGAAGGGATGGACACAGTCAGCAACAATATTCAGGTAGGTGTAACCTTTAAATGATGCGCAATTGGTACTAAGGGCCCCAAAGTGTGCTGGCAATATATCCCCGACATTACAGCATTTAGCAAACACTCTTATCCAAAGTGACCTATATAACTGTTTCAAAGTTTTCTTCATTTATAATATCCATACACTGGTTCACTAGATCAATAACTAGAAGTAGTAATCCTGATCTTATCATCCAAATGTTGCAGCAGGAATTGAGAATCGTCAGACAAGGCAATGTTTTTCCATTCTTTTACTGTCCAATTTTGATGAGCCCTTGAGAACTAAAGCCTAGGTTTCCTGTTCTTATCTGACAGGAGTGCCTCCTGGTGTCGTCTTCTGTTGCTGTAGCCCATCTGCTACAGACGTAGCAACAGATGTGTTGTGTGTTGCTCTTCGTCATACCTCAGTTGTAACAAGGTGTTATTTAAGTTATTGTTGCCTTTCTATCCGCTCAAACCTGTCTGGTCATTCTCTGATGCCCTCTGGCATCAAAAAGGTGTTTTCACATTTCCTGGCCTAGAAGCTTAAAATATCTTATATTAAAACATAACAAGAAGAAGAAATCAACTTATTTCAAGCAGAAGATAGCGGAATAACACTGTCACTCCTTTGTAATGCTTAAATGGATTTTTCATTCTATATATCATTACAGGACAGGTTTTTTATTTGAATTTACATTTACATGTTTTGATTGGACAAATCTTGATAGATAGTGAAGAACTATGAAGAAATAGCATTTTGGTGGGCTACAGTCTCCTTCCACTGTTTATGAGAGAGTTGCATTATTCACAAATTCCATTACTTTATAAAAGCAAGAGTTAAGTCAAGTCATGTCAATTTTATTTATATAGCGCTTTTAACAATTGACATTGTCGCAAAGCAGCTTTACACAATMAAAAGAAGTAAGTTTTTATGCAATGTGTRTGAATCAAAATGATAAGATTGTCCCTGGTGAGCAAGCCGAGGGCGACGGTGGCAAGGAAAAACTCCCTGAGATGGTAATAGGAAGAAACCTTGAGAGGAACCAGACTCAACAGGGAACCCATCCTCATCTGGATGATAACGGAGAGCAGGGATTGATCAGCATAATAAATAGAGTTAAAGCCAGTCCTCCTGTCGATTCAGATATGGGCTACCATTCTACCACATATACATAGTTCTCTTTTCTTAGACAATATCTGTGTAAGCATCACTCCACCTTTTAAAGTATTGCATGAAATGACAACAGAAAATTGTAATTTACTAAGAATAAATATGTACACTATCTATTCAAATCATGAATACAATGATCCTAATTAGTTATAGCATATTAAATATTCAACTTCTGTTACTTCAGACATTCTGCTGAAATGTAGAGTGTACATGCAGCAAAAGTAGAAATGGTGTTTGCACATATATAACCTCCACTGCATTTAAAGCATCATGTCTGAAGCCTTGTGATCACACTGCAGCATTCCTTTGATGTGCAAACAGACCCCTAGCAGCTCTCAACAGGAAATGAGACAGCACATGACTCCTTGTGGTCAATCCACTGACTTCAGGTCAGTTTTGAAAGCTTAACCTCCTGTTCACCATCAGTAAAAACAACAGGACTGGTGTCAGATCAGGACCCCCTGCGCTCACACAAAACAGCAACACTTCTGTATTTATACATTTACAACATTTCTCCTCATCTGCCTGATTATTACCTAAAGATGAAGTGAGTTATTGGCATTCAGAGAGGAAGAAAAAGCAGGTGTGGAAGTCTTTTAAAAGACTTGCATGGAATTTATTATTCATAAAAGAAATAACACAGAATACAGGGCTTTTTCTTGTGTCAATATAATGTAGCACTATCCATATTATTTAGCTGTATGTTTTAAGCTGAACCACATTGAAAGTCCGTGACAGTTCATGAGAAGTGAAAAAGCTGCAGAACCACTTTCAGACAATACACTACATGTGAAAAAAAAACATGATATACCAAACTGTGGAAGCACATTTTTGCCTTTATTGCCACCCACAGCAAACATTTATAGATTACGAGATGTCAGACTTGGTGAATGAGGAAGTGAGTGTGGCGTTTCAGCTTTCATCTAGTGTTGAGTTGAGTTGCAGCAAGAAGAAACAGTTTTTCACCAATACAGCAATGCAGGACTATCATGGATGCCTGTTTTCTATTTATGGAGCACTAAAGATTTTGATTCTTCAGGGTATGTACAGAGATTAATATTTATTGTAATCCACATAGAGACAAACTGTTCGTATGATTCAAATAAAATAACTTTCTTATGAGTAATGTTCTAAGTCAGGGACGAATAATTTTACATGGTCTTTGGTTCTAAATATGTAAATAATACACAGCTTAGTTGACTGTATAATGTTTTTGTAGTGCAAAGATGTTCCTTTGTTCAGGACCACCTTAGCCAAGACAAAGTTAAGACCAAGATTATAGCCATTAAAGTCTGAGTCAAGAGATGTAAGCTCCAGATAAGACCAACACTACACATTTCCAAGTCCTCAACATGTTGACTCAAATGCTTGCATTTGTTTACTGTAATTGACTGTATTTTTATACTGTACCACCGTACAAATAATGTTGAGGTCCCCAGCTCTGTCTGATTGATGCATGGGTAATCTGACCAGTCCCTGGCTATGCAGCCCTATATGCAGCAAGCTCAGTCCTATGTTCTGACACCTTTCTCTCATACCCAGTCTAAACTTTTTAGCAATTTGCTCGTTTGTGGAATTGGACCAGTCTTCACTTCCCATGCATATCAAACCACCTTGGATCAATTGTCCTTCCTTGGACCAATCAGACCATTGTTAGTCACCAAGATCTTTAAACTTTCCTATTTTTTTCTGCCTCCAGCACAGTAACTTAAAAAATAATAATAAAATGACCGTTTCTGCCTAATATATCCCAATCCTTGACCTTGATTGTTATGATTATAATGATATTCTCCTCTTCTACCAATGGTTTTAATGTTATGACTGAGACACACACACACACACACACACACACACACACACACACACASACACACACACACACACACACACACAAAGTAAAAAAGTTTTTTTTTTAAACAATAAATAAAAAAAGATAATTATTCACTGCTGATATGGTTATGAATGTAGGAAAATGAAGTATTTTAAAACAGTCATTTGAAATGTATAACTAGTCCAGTATATGGTATACATTTGCATTCAGTACTGTGTCTCAAACTTTACATTTGTTCATGGAAATGATCTTATGGTCTTGGGTAGTGTAAAAAGATATTTTGAGTATTTATTTCATTTAAAAAAACAAACAAACACTTTAAACAGTGGACATTGTCACAAAGCAGCTTTGCTGCTTAATTTAATTTAATTTAATTGTACAGATGTATACATTTATAACTTTATCATTTCACGCCTAATACTCAAGCCATGGGTGGTGGTGGCAAGAGATGACATGATGAAATCATCTTATAATAAATTTGTTTCAACACGTTTATGTGGTACAGAATAGTAAGACCATAAAAAATAAATCCCTTCTGTAACTACTGTATATGGTGAAAGTGCCACTGTACAGCAGAAAATACATTTTAGTTAACATGGACTCCACTTGAATTTATCAGCTGTTCATTGTGAGAAACTGGAACCTTGACATAAGCTGTTAAGCTGTAAAACTGTTTGATTTAAATGGCTTTTAAGTTAAGTAATCTTTCTTCAGTAATCACTTTTATCTTCAAAATGTATCACTACACTAACTGCTCCCCACTGCTGTTCAACGTATATTACATTAAACTGTCTGGTTTTATCATTTTATATCAGCAGAAAAAAATCAGGAAACCCCAGGCCTTATCTGTTAAACACTGTCGGTGTTTGTGAAGTACGTTTTTTCAGCTATTTTGTTACTGCAAATGTACACTTACAAATGTGTAGTTTAAATGTAGTTGTGGGCAACAGAGACAATTTAAATAAGAGTTATCATTTTAACACTAGCATTTTAACACTTAAATACACAAATAATAACATTTTATTTGTATAGCTCTTTCAACAATAGCCATTGTTGCAAAGCAGCTTTACAGAAATAAAAATCATGGATAGAAATTGTATCTGATGAGCAAGCTTGGGGCAACAATTGCAAAGAAAAACTCCCTGACATGACACTAGGAACAAGCCTTTAAAGGAACCTGACTCAAAAGGAAACTCATCCTCATTTGGGTGATACCAGATAAATGTGTAACCATAAATCAATCCTTGCTATATTTGCATGCTACAGTATAAGCCGAACACTTAATTACATTACAGTAAAAGTATTTAGGTTAATATAATGGGCACTTTCACTGATAGAGGCTCAGGTACAAAACGCTTCATGACCATTTCAGTTCTCAACTGTTTGCCTTGATCTTTAGTAATGTACCATAGCAAAATTGGAAGAGTTGTGTAGTTATCATTGTTATTGTAGTCTGATTCTGATTATGTTTCCCCTCCTACAGGTGTGTGTGCTGTCTTAGCTGATACAAACGAAGAGATGGTGTTTAAAGTTGGAAGCTCCCTGAATCTAACAGTGAAATCTCAAAATGAATCAGTGTCATTTGTTAGTTGGAACTTTAATGAGATGAGGTTTGCTGATTACTTTCCAGGCCAAAATTACACATTTGAGGAATCTCAGTTTAGTGGAAGATTAAAAGCTCTCCATGATATTATTGGAATAACTATACAAGATCTTCAACCCCAAGATGCTGGAACATTTTCAATTGTTGCAGTTGGACTTGATGGACAGTCTACTACACAGAATATTAAAGTTCATATTCACAGTGAGTATACATTTGTTGAAGAAACTAGTGACTGACTACAGTTAACTTTAGCTATTTGTATTTTTAAACAAAATTGGTCTTAAATGTCTATTTTATGAATTCTACATTAGTGTGGCAGTTAGAAATATATTCCAAACATTACTTTGGAATGAAATTACTACTATGAATGAAATTAAAGGGCAAAAGTTGTACTGAAGTCTAATCAGTTTTATCTGCACAAACAGAAATAAGTATGAAAGTCAAACAGAAATTCTGTAACAAATTCTCCAAAATGGTCAGAAAAACCTACCAGCTAATTTAATAATTAAATTGAGACCAATAATGCTTTTTTTTTTTTTTTTGCACATAATATAATTAATACGGATAGTTTAATACTGTGACGACACAGTGCTGTAGTGGTTAGCACTGTCGCCTTGCACCTCCAGGGTCTGACTTAAATTTCCAGCCAGGCTTGATTCCCGTCTCTATGCGCATGGAGTTTGCATGTTTTCCCCGTGTTTGATGGGTTTCCTCCAGGTACTCTGGTTTCCTCCCACACTCCAAAAACATGCAGATTAGGCTAATTGGCATTCCCAAATTGCCTGTAGTGTGTGAGTATGTGTGCCCTGCGATGGATTGGCACTGAATACAGAATAAAGCAGTATAGACGATGAGAGTGTGTTTAATACTGTGTATTTTTTACAATAATGTTTTCTTTATTTAAATTTTCTATCAGTGTTTAACATTATTACTTGAACCTATGTGTGTCTTCAAAAATTGTTGCTGCAAAGTTAGAAGCATTATGTTGTAGAATTAAGATTTCCCTTTCCTGGAAATAAGAGGCCTAAATCAGTTCTAGCATGACAGTGAACATGTTCACAAAGTGAGTTTTATAAAGGTATGCATGCCATTCTTATTATAGGAGAATTCAAGTGTCATGCACAGAACCCTAACCTCAACTTCACTGAACACATTTGAGATTAATTAAATGCTACCTGCACCCCAGGACTCCTCAATCAATATTAGTGTTTGATCTCGTTTATGCTTTTTTATTTTGACAAACAGACAGACAAACAGACAGACAGACAGACAGACAGACAGACAGACAGACAGACAGACAGACAGACAGATAGACAGATAGATAGACAGACAGACAGACAGACAGATAGACAGACAGACAGACAGACAGACAGATAGACAGATAGATAGACAGACAGACAGACAGACAGACAGACAGACAGACAGACAGATAGATAGATAGATAGATAGATAGATAGATAGATAGATAGATAGATGTCTTAACTGGTTTTTATCATATGTTCAGGTCCCATAACTGCTGTGCAGATTGAGCAGACAGAGAAATGGAAAGTGTACACAAACAGCTGTAAGGTTAATATGAAGTGTACGGCACATGCAGCTGAAAATGTCTCCTATCTATGAAGCGGCCACAAGAATGCGAGTGGAGTTCACCTACAGTTCAGTCTCTCACCAGCAGAAGGCGCCATTACACTAAACTGCACTGTAGCTAACAACATCAGCTCTAGTTCTGCTACAAAGACACTGAGCTGTATCATAAATGCAGGTGCAACTAGACTTCTCTGCTACAATTCAGTGAACAAAATCTGTAACAAGCTTTACTTTGCACTCTATGTACAATATTGGATGCATGCGTGCATGCTTTGACACAATTCTGGACAAATTAAGATTAATTTTGCATTCATTTGTTTGATTACAGAAAACTCACTGATGTATGTGTGGATTGCAGTAGCAGGAGGAGTCACATTCATTCTTGTTATTTCTATGATAGTAGCCATGACCTGCTGCCAGAAAACTCAAAAAGGTATTAAGAACAAACAGTATTGCACATATTTTACTGACTTTATAGTTTGCCTGGGTATCGTATTATCTGAACAGCTGAAAATGACACAGCATCTGTAAAGCATCAGTAAAATGCAATGTTGTTTATTTAATTTGATTTTATTCATCAGTTAATTTGTACACAATTCATAATCAAACATCACACAAGATATACAGTATTTATTTTTTAAAAACTATAATAATTTACAATAATTTCTACAGATGGCGGTGATGCAGGAAATACAGTTTATGCAGATGTCAATCCTGCGAATGGAAAGAAGGATGTATGTGTTTGTTTGTTTATTTATTTACTGTTCTTATTTTTATTATTGTTGTTATATTTTGCTTGTTTTTTCTAACCTTAAGTGATTGTAAGATTCAAATTTGTGTTATAAACATTATAGCTAAACTTTATATTTTTGTTTTGGTTCTTTCTGAATTGATCGTTATTTTTAGAATAATTTGGATTTTCATCTTTCTTACAGAAACGATCTGACAGTGTTACAAATGGAATGACAGTTTATGAAACAGTGGATGATCTCAGAATTTCCCCAGAAATGGCAAGTGTTAAAGACTCACGTTTAACACTTTTAAAAAGTTGGTGTCACACAATAATTATTTTTTTTCCCTCTTTTCCATTACAACTAACTTAGGATAATTGTTAGGATCTTAAATCTCTGAACAGTGAATACAGGGAAGTGACATAAAAATCACTATTGTTCAATTTGCTATTTCTTTAAATCAAGCAAAAATATCATGGAAAAAAGCTTTCAATTATATGTAAATCCTTTTTACATATAATAAGAAAAAATGTAAAGGGGAATTAAAGAATAAATTAAAGTTTCATTTTGTTGGCTAATGAACCATATGCAAAACCTACAGATATTGTCTGACGATAAAACAAGAACAGTCTCATTTAAAGTCACATAACTTTCTAATTTCTAAGGAATGGTATAAAAGGAAAGTATACTTTCCTTTTTTTAATATAATAAAAATATGTTATAGTACAACAAGCAATGTCTAAATACCTTTTTATCAGACCAGATATGAATTCTTCCATTTCGGCCGATACCGAGTACAGATACCAATGCCTGGTACTGTCCAAGAGCACACCATAAGTAGAACATTTCCAAATGCTGCATGGATGAAGCATCATAAAATACACTTGCTACTGTGTAAACCCTGAAACTGCTCTGCATGTAGAGCAATCCTCTGTGTAGTACAATTCTAATTAATCTTTCTTATGTGCTTTTTTCACATGTTTACTCTCTTCTGTTTTGTCCTTTGGAGAAGGAAAAATAATATTTTATTATATGTACAGTAATTATGCACGTAAATCCATTTTATTGGGCAGGAGTAGCTCAGTGGTTAAGGCATTCGACTACGGTTCGGAAGGTCCCAGGTTCAAGTCCCACTACCACCAAGTTGTCCCTGTTGGGCCCTTGAGCAAGACTCTTAACCCCAACTGCTCAGATGTATAATGAGATAAAAACGTAAGTCGCTCTGGATAAGGGCGTCTGCCAAATATGTAGATGTAGAAATCATGTCTTTTCCATTCATGGAATTTTGGGTGTACTTCAATACCATGACCACTGCTATAAACAACCACCATGTTGAAGTGGTAACAAACTATGCAAAAATGATATAAAGAAAGAAAAAATATATTTTTTAAAAAAGTTTCCATGTCTATGGATTTTCCACCATTAGAAAGTTAATTATTACTTTTTGAAAAGTTAAGTATTTTGGCAGCAATATTTCAGTCATGTTATCATAAAAGAATATCTTTTAGTTTTTATTTTTAATATTAATATTAGTTTTTATTTTTAAATAATATAATCCAATTATTAATTACACACACAATAAAATTACATTAACCCGAGTACATGGTCAAATATCCTCTCTCCAATCCTCTCTAAAACACAACCAATGCCTCGCCTACACCCTTTCTCTTTCTCGCGTGTCTCTCCGGTTTCTGCGCGGTCGCTGATTGATGATATCATTCAAGGCGGAAGTGACTGTGCGGAAGATTAGGTAGATGCCGAGTTAGCGAAAGTCAAAAAACCTAGAGTGGAGTCTGGAGCGGTGCATGACCTGGACACAATTCACGCACGAGCGCAACAAAGCATAACCCTCACACTCACACACTAGTAATGTGAAGTTTGAATCATTTTAATGACTCGGTTCTTTGAATCTCGTTTATCAAAATTAACTAATCTTTATTACTCTTTTGAGTAATTTAGTTAATTGCGTTCTTTTGTTCAGAAATGAAATAAAATATTACATTTTCAATATTTTCACTGTTACATCCAGCTAAGGACATACTATAAACAGAATGAGCAGCTCACCATCATATCTTCTGGTCTGAATCGTTCTTTCTTTTCAGTCTGTTGCACTGCAATACTGTAGATTCACGTGACAAAAGATTGAACGACTCAGGTATATTAGTTTGAATATTGATTGAAGTCAGTCAGTCAATTCTTTATTTGTGTCAGGAGTGCATGTCGCTCTGACATGAGCTCCCAAGGCTTATGCTTAATTTGGGGCAGCAGAGCACTCAACGCTACATAATTTGGTATCCAACTTGTGGCAATTTCTCAATAATTATTTCATCTCTTTGCTTACTTATTTTTATGACTGCAGTTGTTATAATGTGTGAACAAATGTAATAATTTCATAAGCATGCTTTGATTGTTGGTGAATTGTAGTGTATCAAAGTTAGGCGGACATCTCAAGATGGTCAGTTTCATTACAGACATTTTAAGATCGTTTTATCTAGTTATTTAAATTAGGTTAATACTTTAAGCTCATGTTAATCGAATTATTCCAGAATCTATACTTTTTTTTTTTTTAAATACTGTAATTTACACGTGGCTACACGGTGGTGTAGTGGTTAGCACTGTCGCTTGCACACCAGGGTCCGGCCAGGCTCGATTTCCGTCTCTGTGTGCATGGAGTTTGCATGTTCTCCCCGTGCTTGGTGGGTTTCCTCCAGGTACTCCGGGATACTCCTACCATCCAAAGACATGTAGTTTAGGCTAATTGGTGTTCCCAAATTGCCCGTAGTGTGTGAATGAGTGAGTGTGTGTGTCTGTGCCCTGCGATGGATTGGCACCCTGTCCAGGCTGTACCCTGCCATGTTCCCTAAGTCTCCTGGGATAGGCTCCAGGCCCCCCGTGACCCTGAATACAGGATTAAGTGGTATAGATGATGAGTGAGAGTGAGTGTAATTTACAAACCATACCTTGTTCCTGATTGATGGTCAAGAAATGGATCTTAGCCTCATGCTAAGTCCATGTTCTCCAACCAAGGTGGGAATTTACATATTTATCCACAATACAGCTAAAATTACAATACAGTCAATACAGACATAGAATGAGAAGCTCACCACTCATATTGTCTCATCTGAATTGTTACTTCTTTTGTCACGTGACTCTTTTGAGTCTTCTAGTCAGCGTCGTTCATTCTTTCAGATCAATTACACTGCATACCATCTATGTGTGTCACGTAACAAAAGAACGAACGATCCAGATTTGTAGCCTTTCAATTCTGTTTCCTGTGTAATACTTTGCATAGTGTCTATGAGAGTCATGTGACAAAAGAATGAACGATTCGGACTGGAAGACTCGAAGGTAACTACTTATTTCTGTTTCCTGTACATAACTTATGGAGGTTTTGCGATGGTTTGTGAATGTGCGCCCAGTAGAAAATTAACAAATCACTCTCTGACACTGCTCGTTCTTGAGTCACGTTAAAGACTCATAAAAAAAATGTTTTAATCTTTCATGAACGACCAATCACTAGTGGCCACGTCTACGAATCTATATACTATGGCCATGAATACATGCCACTCCATGTTTCCGAGAACACTCTCGGAAAAGCAGGTACTTAAAGCTGCACACCTCTGTACCATAGATGTATGGTTCACACAATTATAAAATGCAAGTAATGTGAATTAACAAGGCCTTTGGCAGACCCTATACATTCTACCTTGTTTCTGAGAACACTCTCAGAAAAACAAGCCTTGGCTGCATCTAGCCCGAGCTCGTGTGCCTCTAGGCCAAGGAGAGAAAAAGCAAATCATGCATAACATACAGTAACTGCAATTGCATGCTGCTCCAGGAAGTGTGGATTACATACACACATACACATTACAAATGTTAACACTCTCACACTCACACAGACACACACACACATGTACACACTCATATATTACACACATTCACACACTCACTTCACACACACACACACACACACACACACACACACACACACACACACGC
>QMIH01004457.1:5485-18584 GCA_003987875.1 Clarias batrachus
TTGGATCTCTTTAGAAGTCTTTCTGGGCTCTTTTGTTTCCATTCGGATTATCCGTCTCTTTGATTTGTCATGAATGTTCCTCCTGCGTCCACGTCCAGGGAGGTTGGCTATAGTCCCATGGATCTTACATTTCTGAATAATATGTGCAACTGTAGTCACAGGAACATCTAGCTGCTTGGAAATGGTCTTATAGCCTTTACCTTTAACATGCTTGTGTGACGGTCTTGCCTGGGTGGCCTACACAGCGTGTCCACAGCGTGTCTCATCAGCTCTGCTGTGGGCGGTCCTTATTCCACAGATCAAATACCATCATGATCCAGTAGATGGCGCTGTCCCCATTTATGCATTAATTTAACTTTTGTTTACACTCCGTTACATGCACTCCCGTTAAATTATGCTAAACTGGGGAACCGCATGTAGAGTAGGAAAACTACACAACATGAAAATCAGAAAAATGAAAAGTAAAACAGAACAAAAACAAAACTGTGGGCATGCCCTTGACACATATAAGTGCTAATGTCAATTACAAAATTCCTCCATAGGAAGTATGCAAGCATGGACCAGTACCAAAATCCAGACTAAACATAGACTGAAGAGATGCTGTTAACACCTCTCGTTACATACACAATTCAAGGATGAAAAGTCAGACTGCCTAAAAAGAAAATCTCAGCTCAAAATGACAAAATTGAACTCATAATTTACCCGTGAAAAAGGTTTTTTACCACATCAAAAAAAGAAATCACAGATGGTGATGAATCAGGCAGAAACTGATTATTCATCTCACAGATCAATCTTTGTGGAGGTTTAATGGTCCTACCAGCCTTAGTTCTAACTGTGTCTGTCTGAATGTGTTCTGGCTGAGTGCAAATTACAGGGTAACTGTATCTGGAACAGGGTTATTTCCTACTTGTGAGGGTGGAAAAATTGTCAAAGAGTGCTCTGATGAACTCTGACCTAACTCTTCATCTGGAACTAGTCCCTCATCTAACAAATGCGAAATGTCACTACCCACTGAACAGGAATGTGATGTGGGAATAGAGCTGTTACAGGAATCAGAGCCACCCTTTGAATTGGAATTCTGAACATCCAATGAACATTGAACTCCAGACAAAGCCACAGAGTCACTGTCATCTTCAGGGCAGTTAGACTTATCAGACTGCATAACCCAGCGATCTGTTCTCGTGTCACTGTCAGGATGATCAGCCAAGTCTGAGGTCAAATCAGGTGAATCAGAATGAGATGGTAATGCGGTTCCATCATCTTCACACAAAAAATTGACCGGGAGCAAGAGATTCCTGTGCACAGTCTTTTCTCTGCCCGTTTCTGTGTCTCTTATCTGGTAAACGTTAATTGGTGATCTTACTGACATGACTTCATAAAGATTGGACTCCCACTTATCTGCAATTTTCCACTTGCCATGTTCGCCATGATTTGCCAAAAGGACTCTGTCGCCAACAGTCAAAGGTAAGCCCTTCACTTTACAATCGTAGATCTTTGTATGCCGAGCTTGCTCAGTAGAACTGCGCTTCCTCTCCAAGGTCACATTCCAGCCTGGATACGAAATCTGAATACTTTACAACAATCTCATCCCTGAAAACATGTTGGAACATCACATCAATAGGAAGACGTGTGACTCGCCCAAACATAGAAAGGCGCAAAGCCTGTGGTCTCGTGGACAGTGCAGTTATAACAGAATGTCAGCATTTGCAAGGACTGTGGCCACTTGGCTTTGGACTGGGAGGGTAATGATCTTATCATGCTCCCTAAAGTTCTGTTGAAGCGTTCAGTGATTCCGTTTCCCATAGGGTGGTAAGGAGTGGTATGTGATTTCTTAATACCTGCCATGTCCAGCAACTCCTTCATCAATTTGCTCTCAAAGCTCGGGCCTTGATCTGAATGCACACGCCTAGGAAATCCGTAAACACAGAAGAGGTTGTTCCACAAATGATGAGCAACCTGCTTTGCTGACTGGTTCTTACAAGGGAAGGCATAGGCTAATTTGGTGAAATGGTCTGTTGCTACTAGAACGTCCACGCTTCTGTTATTACCCTGCTCCGCCGTCCAGAAATCGATGCAGATGAGTTCTATTGGCTCTGAGGTACGTATGTTCTCAAGAGGGGCACAATCTTTTGGTTCGTGAGTCTTTCCCACAATACATCGCATACAATTCCTGACATAATTCGCTATGTCACGTTCCATGCCTATCCAAAAGAACCTCTGTCTGGCCAATGAAAGTGTCCTGGAGTGACCTTGATGACCAGCATCATCATGCAGACCATAAAGCACTTGTTGTTTCAGATAATCTGTGACGATGAATTGAAGCAGCTTTTTATTCATATAATTGTCTCTTTTGACTCTGAAAAGCATGCCATCTCTGATGGTAAGTTTATTCCAATGCCTAAGAAGCCTTATGACAGGACGGGGCTCACTAGCACGGTCGATCTTGTCGGGACGACGATGTCTTTGAACGTAAAAAATGGCTCTACTCACAGTGCTATCCTGTTCCTGCGAGGCTGACAGAGTGCTCACATTGAGTGCAGGAGTCTGGTCCACACTCATGAGATGTGGAATGGGTTCCACTCCCATCATCTGTCCTACATCTCCAGAACAATGTGCATCAAACACTGCACCAACATCCTGTGAACTTAAAGCACCCGGCATTTGACCTTGGCTACGAACACTACTCTCATCAGAAGGATCATCACCAGAACTTAGTACTTGACAGTTGGTGGTAAGTCGGAAAGAGTCTTGGATTACATGGTCTACAACTCCATTAACCTGATTAAGCAAAGGGTGGTATGGTTCTGTTACAAGTCGATGGCTTACACTGGACTGGACAAATGCTCGCAAGCATCGAGTCTTGGCTTGGTGAGTAAGGGGATTATTGTCCGTCCAAGCTGTGAAATGACGGCCCTTCAACCAATAATGGAACTTGTCACATATCGCCCATTTGGGCGTCATCTGGGAACGTGACTGTGTCTTGCTAGCGAATGCCACTGGTCTAGCCATAGTGCTGCCCTTTGGGATTTAGGAAAGCACAGCTCCCAAGCCATCAAATTAAGCTTCTATAGCTAATATGAATTCATTGTTGAAGTCAGAGTGTGCTAGTGTTACGCTTGTAAGAAGGTCCTCCTTTAAGGWGTCAAATGCTTTCTGGCATTTGTCGGTCCAGTCCATAGATGAGAGCTTAGTGCACACATCTCTTGGTTTAAGCTTCCTCTTCCTGCCTCTAGAGACTCTCATGCCCGTATTTGAGATGAGATCGAACAAAGGCTTGGCTTTGTAAAATGTCACTCTATAAAATGTTGGTAGTATAAAACCATACCCAAGAAAGATATAATTTTTTTGTGGCATGGAGTGATTCCATCAAGTCAACTGCTTTAACATCAGTGATGGCCTTTATTTTCCCTGGGTCTGTCCTAACACCATGACATGACATGGCCAAGAAACTTAACAGATTTTCTCAAGAAATGGCACTTTTTAGGAGAAAGCTTGAGATTGTGGGCCTTGAGTCTTGCGAACACCATCTCCAGCCTTTCAAGTGCGACCTGTTCGTTGGGAGCAAAGACCATGAGATCATCAAGATGGCATAGTAAACTTGTGAAATACTTGTCACCAAAGATAGACATCATCATACGCATGAATGTAGCTGTACTATTGCAGAGGCCCTATTATCCTATTTTCCTATTATTTTGATGCAGTCCAAATGGTGACGAGAAAGCAGTATATTTCCTATCGTCCTTGTGTAGCGGAACATTGTAGAAGCCTGAGGTGAGGTCCATAGTTGAGAAGAAAGCATTTCCTCCAAGAGCAGCTAAAGCATCTGACTGGTGTGGCAGAGGATGAGCATCTTTCACAGTTCTGGCAATTAGCCATCGAAAATCAGTACAAATCCTCAAATCACCGTTCTTTTTCCACACCAGTACGAGAGGAGACGCGTATTCACTGTTTGATTTGCTGATAATGCCCTTCTCTTCCAGTTCATTCAGCGCTACTCTTAGCTTCTCATAATGACTAGGAAATACACAATGGTAGACGGAAGGGTTTATCATCCACTAAGCGGATTCGATGTACAAAATCTTTTGCTTCCCCACAGTCCATCTTATTCCTTGAGAATATTGACTCATATTTCTTAACAAGATGGAGCAATTTCATTTTCCATGTAGAAGATACTTCGCATGCTGTCAGATCCAAGTCATTCAATCCCATGTCATTCAAGACCTGCACCAACTCATCCTCAGATTCCTGTGAGGTTTCATCCTTATGTTGAAAGTGCTGGACTTGAGACTTAATATAGTCAATCTCTGGGAGATCTTCAACAGCAATGCATGGAGAAACATCCGCAATCTTTGCATTCCTTCTTAATGTTAACAGGTTGTTTGTGGGATTTATAACTTTTACAGGTATCCAGCCATCGCCCCATAAAGGTGTAATGACTCGGCCAACCATAATCTGCTTAGGACTGCATTTGGATTGGGTAGGTTCAACAAGCACTGTGCTTCCCACAGATGTTGCGGTGTGGGCAGGAAGCTTGCCCCACACAAGATGTTCACTCTGAGGTTGAAGTGCCACACTGTGCTTGAGCTTAACAGTACCTACTAAATCAGGTAAGTGATCACCTCTCCATCTCTGTGTGTTGGACAGCAAAGAGATAAACTCTAAACACTCGTCATGTTCATTACCGTTTGGTAGTGACATCAGTTTCCAATAGTCATCTGTATTTTTCAGAAGAGTCAGTAGACTTTTGATGGCATTGCTGCCCAAGATCATCTCATCAGTCTGTCCCGGAACGATTAGCACAGGTATTATAATTTTACATCCATAGACAGAGACAGGCAGGTCATACATCGCTGTTGGTGTAACTTGATGACCACCACATCTAATAATCACAACATCATCGGCAGAATGCTTTGACAATGCAGAGGTACTTGCCAACAACTTGGCTTCAGCTGCTCTACTGAGAGTGCAGGTCATTGAACCACTGTCGAGTAATGCAGTGAAAGACAGGCCATGTTCTACAGATACAGTAGTGTAAAATAATGAAATCAGCTCTAGGTACTCGTTGTATACTTTGAAAGACGTGAGACACTGGGTTTGTTCTGCTCATAAATGGACTCATAATCTTGTGTGACAATTATGGGAGGATCATCAATCCGGTCTGTACTAACCCCCCCTAACGCACAGACTCGTCAGTTTTCCTGATTGGGCTGGGGAGACTGACTCTGCCTAGGACAAAACCGCCTGGAGTGCCCTGGAGACCAACACTGAAAGCACAGTCGATGCTCACGACAATGTGTTAAGGCGGAGTGGGCAGCGTCGTTACAGACAGCACGTGGCAAAGCATCAAAACCCTCAATCTTAGGGAGTCTGCTGTAAGGCTGCTGTTTAGGACGGGGTTAAAATTTGTTAGTATTGGTCAGCAGGACTTTTTCAAGCATGTCGATGACTTTCTCAAGAGCAGAGAAATCTGTACTTTTCTGTTGCTGTTCACATACAGAAGGAGCAGGTACTGTATTAACATCAATCTTGTTAACTGAAACCCTATCACTCTGGCTGCGATGCACTATACTTGTGGTTTTGAATGAAAAGTCAGATTGATAGTCATTTAGCACAGCTTGTACTTCGTTGGCTGACCACTTATCAATAGGTTTGGATCTGAAAGTAAGGGCTAAGTCTTTATTCGGGCAGTGTCTGATAAACATGTGGACTATTTCAACACTGGGCTTGTCAAGTGTTTTACCTTGCTCTCGCAGGCATTCAGAGGCGACATCTGCTGCCTTGTTGCGCCTCAGCCAATAGTCGTATGGATTCTCATCTCCCTCAGGTAAAGTGGTGTAAAAATCAGCAAGAGGAACAGGTGAGTAGTGGCTACAACTGAAATGTTTGCGCGCAGGCTGTAGACAGAGTTTGGGCAGACAGTAGTGGCAGAGTCACAGTTTGGATTTCCTCCACATGCTCATCTGCACTTATGTTGCTCTTTTTAACAAATGTCCTCATCAGATCTTCCCATTCCTCAATTTCAATTGTATCTGAACCATCTCCTCTGAATRAAGGTGGCTCCTTGACTTTTCTGTGCTGAATCACTTGGTTTTGTGACACATTACTCATGCCAGACGGGTTATCAGTGTTATCAATGTGTTTTTTACTAGGTGTGTCAGTGTCTGAACTATATGAACTAAGATGAGACATAACGTTCTCTGCTAATTGCCTGCCAATTTGATGGACGATCGAACTTATCTGCCCCAACATATCAGGCACGTTATCATTGCTAGGTGTTGATGTGCAGGCTGCTCTGTGATTGGCATCTGGCTGTATATCTGCTGCATCATACTCTTCTAGAGAACAAACCTTTCTTGCTTTGCCAGGCCTACGATCAGTATCATCAGCAATGGGACTGTTCATTGGAAAGGGGATTGGAAAACTCAAAACCCCTCTTCCTCTACCAACCGGATCAGGAGTAATTTGGTCATCTAAGTACCTATTACCTTTACTCATTATGAGCAACACAGTGTTTTACAAGAGTATAATTACACACAAACGTTAAGCAGAGTGAGAAAAATCCAAAAGAGTGAAAAATAATAAAGACAGTGAAACCTTGATCACGAAAGGGTGTGGATCAATGTTGAACAATTCAACTGACAACAGATGCTTCCAGTCCTAATGCAGCAACTCAGCAATCCTTCTCAGCTTGCTTGAAGACACGACCCATGGCAACACAGCGGCATCACAACTTCACGGCACCAATGTGACGGTCTTGCCTGGGTGGCCTACACAACGTGTCCACAGCGTGTCTCATCAGCTCTGCTGTGGGCGGTCCTTATTCCACAGATCAAATACCATCATGATCCAGTAGATGGCGCTGTCCCAATTTATGCATTAATTTAACTTTTTTTTTTTTTTTACACTCCGTTACACTTGTCTATAATTTTCTTTCAAATCTCCTGAGACAACTCTTTCCTCGCTTCCTCTGGTCCATGTTGAGTGTGGTACATACCATGTCACCAAACAACACAGTGACTACCTGGAGCCCTATATATAGGCCCACTGACTGATTACAAGATTGTAGACACCTGTGATGCTAATTAGTGGACACACCTTGAATTAACATGTCCCTTTGGTCACATTATTTTCAGTATTTTCTAGGGATACCATCATTTTTGTCCAGGCCTGTTCCATGAGTTTATTTTTTAAAATAATTCTGTTGAAGCATGGTTGAAAAGCAATGTCTGACTTTCATTGGTTAACATTCATAGAATTCTTATTTATTATTACTTTTGTCAGATTAAAGTTATTTATGTAACCATTGTGAGTTTTTCTTTCATTGACCGAAGGGTACCAACAATTTTGTCCACCTGTGTATATACATTTATTTACAGTGTCACACCATTCACTCCCCGTGTCTTCTCACTCACACACATACACAGAGTCCATGAGCTCTTTTTTTCCCGTTCCCACGCAAGTCCATAAATACAATAAATACACTCAGAGAACGCCCCGTTCCACACCCGATGTCCTCCGTGAGCGACGTCTCCTTTAATGCGACGCGGTGGTCACCGACGAACCGGTCCCGCGCGTACACTGCTGCTGATGTTTTCTCTGGTGGACCAGCTGACACACTCCTCAACACTCAGGAAAACACACAGACACAAAACAAAACACAAGAAAAAAAAACCTCCTGCATAACCAAAGCAGGAGGGATGCCATGAGTGCATAATAAGCAAAGCCAAATATGATATACATGCCTCGGCGGGCTTTACACAAACACACATTTTTAAAGCCATAAATACTCACATGCGTGTAGGACAAGGCTATCCCGCACTCCGGTTTACAATTAGCGGCTTTAGCGTTTAGCTTTCGGCTTTAGCTCCGCCTGGGGGTAATGGCTGCTGTTACCTAGCCCAGCCTTTCTTCTTCTTTTATTGAATTAACGTAAACGGCTCCCACAGCGCCCYCACTGGCCGGGAGCCCGTAACTAGGCAACTGCCTGTTACAATTCAGGGATGAAAACTGACAGTAGAAATCACAGCTGTGATTTAATATTTAATATTAAAGGTAAGAGCTTTTCCACACTATGTGATGAGAACCTACAGGATTGGGACTAAACAGACATTTACTTGTTAGTGATGTGGTTGTTTTTATTTTGCAAGAATTTTCACACATGAATTGGACATGACATAGTGCACCGTAATCAAAGTTTAAGCTGCTCAAATTACGTCGTCGACTATACTACTATTTTTTTGCCATTGGCAGTGTGTGTGTGTTATTTAATAAGATTCTTAAATAATAATTCTTGTTTAGTGATTATTTAGATAATTTAATTTTTATTTAATTTATCTGGTGGTGAAAAGATACATGTTAAAAACAGTTTAATAATACAATAAAAAAACAAAACATTTTAGAAACCTGCCCTACATTACAAGATTATAACTTACAAGCTCTCAGTAACACTATTGTATCTGAGCACTTCGGAGTGAAGGACCTTGTTCAAGGGTCCAACAGTGGTGACCTGGAGGTGTTGGGACTCGACCTGGGGACAACCTGGTCAGGAGTCCAACACCTTAGTGCTCAGATACAATTGGCCGTTGAGCTGGAAACCCAACCCTGTAAATCACTGGCGCAGGTGTACATGTATATCCGTTGCCCAATGTGCCAAGCAGCACGTAGAGGGAACTTGCCATCCAATAACCCTATGACAATAAATGAAATGATCTCAGCTGTTTTATATTTAAAAATGTGAAAAGCTTGTTGCGTACCTGTTAAATTTCATAAGATGTGTATACAGTAAATTAAATAGTTAATTCATGCAATAAAGGCATGAAATTGGTTCTTTCTAAATTAATCTCTCTCCAACTGTCTAAGTCTTATTTAATGCCTTCTCATAAATCAGATGAATATGGCACTGAAAACTGGAGATAAATTAATTTAATGAGATTTTTAATCTGGTAATAAAAAAGTGCTATTAGAAACATAACAAATGTGAACAGTAAAACGAAGATATAGTGAAATCAGCTTGTAATCTGCATTATTAACAATAAAATCTTGTTGCAAAAGATGTTAAAGAGGTTGCATCTCTCTACAAAACTACCACATCTCAAGAACCATGTACAAAAGTAAAAAAAAAAAAAAAAAAAACATGGGATATTTTAAAATGATGGCTCATAGTAATTACCTACCTTTAAATAATATTAGTAATAACAATATAAATAATAATATGCTTAGTTAATTAGCAAAAATGCCTAAATAGGGAATAATGAGTTAAAGGCAGCACTTCATGATTTGGATGGCCCAGTTTAGTACATGACTGTTTCCTTTGTCTAAGGCTCTAATATTCATGATATTGAAAGCAGTAATCACATTCTAAGGCAACTGCATTACTACTACTAATAATGAATAAAAATACCCCTTGCAACATAGTGGTTTAGTGGCTATTTCAAATCAGAAGACTGATGATGCAGTGAGACAATTTCTTTTCATCACCAAACAGAATGATATTAATTTAAATTGTTTTGTTCATGTTCCTTAATTAAAATAACTCTCAGTACAGTCTTAGGATGTTTGTCTTTTATTTCTTTTCCTCATGCACGCCGTTCTTCTTCTATCTTATTCCGTTTTGTATACAACACATAACACTGAACACACTGCCCTCTAGTGGCTCCCTAGAGTAACAGATACAATCACTTGATATCATCACATCCCCCTGTTGTAAATAAAAATAAAATCTTCTGGAAATGACAAGAGCATCAGGAGACTGAGCCAGGGTTCAGCTGGAGAAGATAGTTTATTTTGCTTGCAAGTGTCAATCAGTCAGCCTGGGCAATGAAATCCAAACATAAATGGCAAAACACCCATTTTATACTAAGATGTAAACATCGACCCAAGGCCAAGAAATAAGAAAACAATGGTAGAAAAATACAATCAAGATTAAAAACATCATGTGAGAACTAAGGAAACAGGAGCACTTACTAAGTAAACAAGGACACTTCTAAAGATCACGCTGACATAAATCCATTCTTAATGATTGTACCATATTCATATAAAAGATTAAGGAAAATTAGAAATAAATCCCTCAGTGACGGACTGTTCACTTCCAGAAAGAGCAAAATGGCTGATCGTTCCATAGACACGTGTGATGTTTCTGACTAGGATGGTCTATGCTACAACCGTAGAATGTTTCCTCTCTGTAGCAATACAAGACTATAGATAACAGCCTTGTCAACACAGATTTTACCGTGTCCAGAAAAAAACTTGAAAGCCATCTGTCTGTCTCACCATAATGCACACCATCGCAGCAGCCCCGTGAATCAGACAGCTGACTTTCAGGCACCGTTGAAAGAAACATGGGTTGTAATGAGGATGCGCTCGCCATGACGCCATAGACATAAATTCAGATAAATGGCCAGATGTGTCAAAGGTGTAAACTACAGATCTGGCCATTAAGAATGCACGCTTTTTYGYGTGAGATCCCGCAATTTGGTGTGCGACACGCCGCGAGATTCCTTAAGCAACATTCGGGTATTTAAATAAATGTATTGTGCTTCACTGAATATCCGCCAGATGGGGCATGGAAGGACTTTATCTAAAAGCCAGACAAGTACAATGAAGAATTGTGTATAATTAGTTAG
Organism: Clarias batrachus; assembly: GCA_003987875.1. NCBI lineage: Eukaryota > Metazoa > Chordata > Actinopteri > Siluriformes > Clariidae > Clarias > Clarias batrachus. The sequence continues at coordinate 16,108 of QMIH01004457.1, forward strand.
CCTAAAAYGTCTCGGGTTACTTGGCTGTAACCCAGTTCCCTGATAAAGCKGTTCTGAGATGCTGCGTGAAAACGCTATGGAAACATCTCTTTGTTGTCCGTTGTGAAGCCTGTGCATGTCAAAACCGCCAAATACCTCGGCTTATAACCTCTGCCAGACATGACGTCACCGAATAAGGTGCACCTGCAGGTTATAAAAAGGAGTGAACCAGAAACATCCTCAGGCCAATTCTGTCTGAAGGACGTCTAGGCACGCCAGTGCACGCCATACATCAGTATGCAGCATCTCCTTCCCGCTTTATCAGGGAACAGGGTTACAGCCAAGTAACCCGAGACGTTCCCTTTCAAAAGCTACACTCGATGCTGTGTGAAAACGCTATGGGAACGAGAATACCAATGCCCCTGCACTGCAAGTGTCTGGACCCCCAGGTTGTGTAGCGTGTGCGCACAAAGCCAAGGAGGTCTCAGACCTAGCTCTAGGATRCTGACTCAAGGAACYGCGAACCCGGAGTAGCATTGACATCCAGACTATAAAATCTAACAAACATATGTGGAGAGGACCAGCCTGCCGCATCACACACCTGCTGCAGGGGAACGCCTCTTTCCAAGGCAATTGATGAGGCAATCCCCCTGGTTGAATGAGCCCTGATTCCCAGAGGCGAAGTGTGACCATGYGCCTCATAGGCTAGGGCAMTAGCATCTCTCACCCAGTGTGACAGAGTCTGTCTAGTGGGGCCACCCACCCGGGTGCGACCCCCATGGCAAATAAAGAGCTGCTCTGACTTACRCCACTGGCTAGTGCGGTGAATGTAAATCCGAAGAGCGCATACTGGACACAGTCTTTCCTGCTCCGGGGCTGTGAAAGGCGGAGGTCAGAAGGCTTCGAGAACGACTGGGTGCATGGTCGAGAATGGAACCTTGGGAAGATAGTTCGGGTGAGGATGCAGAATAGTTTTGACTAGCCCCAGGGGCAAAGTCTAGGCATAATGGGGAGACTGACAGAGCCTGCAGATCCCCAATCCTCTTCAAAAAAGTAATAGCCATAAGAAAAACCATCTTAAGAGACAGAAGCCTGACAGGCGCTGACTCTAGTGGTTCGAAAGGGGTGTCAGCCAGGCCTTTGAGTACGATAGCTAAGTCCCATGAAGGGACCGTCKCTCTAGTGGGCAGCCTCAACCGTTTAGCTCCACGAATAAAACGGRCAACTAAATGGTGCTTTTCCACAGAAACCCCATAGGTCAGAGCATGTCGATATAGCGGCTATGTATGTTCTGAGAGTACTAGGGCATAAGCCAGAGGACCACTTTTCTTGCAGAAACTCCAGCACTGGAACAATCTGGCAGTGGACTGGGTCTACATGTCTTACCATGCACCAMCTTTCAAATACACTCCTTTTGAGGGCATAAGTTCTTCTAGTGAAGGGAGCCCTGGCACTTAAAATGGTTTCAATTACGCTGGCTGGAAGACCAGCATGTCTTAGTTGGTCCCCTTCAGGGGCCAAACGTGAAGGTCCCAGAGCTCGGGCCAGGGATGAAATATTGTCCCCTGCGCCTGAGACAGAAGAGCCCTCCTCACTGGAATCACCCAGGGTGAGCTAACTAGGAGATATATTAGATCTGAGAACCACACACTGGTCGGCCACTGGGACGCTATCAATAAGAGGTGCAAACCCTGTTGACGGACCCTTGCCAGGACTCCTGGGAACAGAACTATCAGAGGAAACGCATAAAGGCGTAATCTGGGCCACGTGTGGACCATGGCGTTCAGACCCAGGGGAGCCGGAGGAGTCAGAGTAGTAAAGGGGACATTGTGCTGCCTCTTGCGACGCGAAGAGGTCCACCACTGCCATATAAATTCTTTCCCAGATTGACTGACTACTTCGGGGTGGAGTTTCCAGTCCCCATGTGTCACAGCTTGTCTGGATAGCAACTCCACTCCTACATACATGTGCCCCGGAATGTAAATCGCTCTGAGGGACAGGAACTTGTCCTGTGCCCAAAGCAGAACCTGGTGCGCTAGCTTGTTCAAGCGGCGTGAGCACAGTCCACCCTTGTGATTTATGTACGAGCCTACCACAGTGTTGTCCACCCGCACTAGGACATGGTAGCCTCTCAACTGCTGGAGAAAGTGTTTCAGGGCCAGAAACAGAGCCATCATTTCGAGGCAATTGGTGTGCCATGCGAGAAGGTGACCTCTCCAGCTCCCTTGTGCTGGACGGCCAACCAAGACCGCACCCCAGCCCATGAGGGAAACGTTTATCGTTAGCATCTTGCGACGACAAGACGGACCTAAAGTGGGACTCAAAGTCAGAAACCGGGGTCTGAACCACATAGAAAGGGTACAAAGCCCCTGGGCGTAACCCTTATTAGCCTCTGGGGATTGGCCCTTGAGTGAAATCCCCTGGCTCTTAGCCACAACTGAAAACACCCTCATGTGTAGGCCAAAAGGTATCACCGTGGACACAGCTGCCATGAGACC
>QMIH01004460.1:11217-28092 GCA_003987875.1 Clarias batrachus
TATATATTATTCCTAATGTGCAAGATGCAGGCTACAGTGGCAAGGAAATCTCCCTGAGCCAATTATGAGACGGAAACCTTGAGAGCAACCAGGCTCCAAAGGAACCCATATTCGTTTTGGTTTCACCATATTCGTTTTGGTCTATAAAGTATCCAGCCATATAATGACTGGATTATATTTAATAAACTCCTAATTATGCTTCTAGTCCTCGCAATGTTAGTCACCGATCTTCATGATTCCTGCTCGTACATTATAAAACTATAGTATATACACATTCAACATTTTCAGGTTTCCTCATTTCCAGCCTTACATAATGTGGATCATTTTCAATATATTCTCAACCATCTTTGTAGGATTTTTGCTAGAGTTTACAATTTCCCTGATTTTCATACAATTAAGTTGTATCCCCATCCATCATTGGTGCATTCCTCCATCAACGCTACTACTACAAGTCAGGGAGCGCTGAAGACTCTCAGGTGTTTCCTTCAAACCACATGACGCCTGCCAGCCACATCTTTTCAAACAGACGCCCATGACTGGCCATAGATCCGAGATTGATATGCAAAATACATTTCATCTCATCTGCCGTAATTGCTTTCCTGGTGTTCACCCTCCTGAAGGCTCTCCTCACATCATAATCGGAGATGACAAACGTGTTTCCCCTTCGGGAAATCTCCTTCTGTTTGCAGCCATTAACACTGCTAGCACCGTTATCATTGCAAGCAATTTTAACATTGCTAGCACCATTACCACTATTAGTCGCAGCCTTGAAGTGAGCATAGAATGTGTTCAGCTCGTCTGTCAGAGACACATCCACATTCATAATTCCGGATGTTGGTATTTGTGACAGTAGACTGATGACCAGTGCCTCTTTACATAGTACAGCTCCACACTTAAACCAAAAATGAAAAACAGAGTGTGTACTCAGCACAATGGACAGGTGGAGCGTGGCGCCCTAACTCACAAGGCCTGGAGGCAGAATATTGCCTACCATTTTGCTCTCATCCATTGCCTATAAAAGGGCCCTGGAGGCCCAGTCCAGTAGGTTTGTCTCATGACTATCTCCAATGCCTAAAGATTCCAAGAAGTCTGGGAGGACTTTGCCAATGAGAAAGCAACCTTCAAAGAGCCTTATACAGTGCCCAGACACCTCCTTGACTCCACTGCTTTCTGCCCCGCTCAGCTTAGCTGAGTGTGCATGACAGCTGTATGATGAAGCCTGGACAGTGTGAAAGATTAGCCACTTTGCTGTTTTTCTGGAAGGGTGAAGTTTAGGGAGTGGAACAAAGTGTGTGGATTTGAATAATCGATCTACAATGGTCATAATGCAGGTGTTTCTCTCAGACAGGGATCAATTGTCATGGTTACAATGAGTGCAGATATTGCATGCTGCCACAAACTTCTATATGTCCCGCATGGGTTGCTGAATGACATACCAAGTCAGCAACACTTCTGGTGGCCTGCACTGGGCGAGAACATATCCAAGTTACAACAAATATATATATTTTTCCAAGTTTGTTCTAAGAGGCTGGCTGATATGAGTGGAGTAAGTAAAATCTTAAGAAGAATAGGATGAATTGTGCTTGAGGAGCACTGATTTTTTTGCTGGTCCGCAGATACCCAAGGAACCACACCAGAAATGGAAGCTCTGTTCCTTTCAACCAGTTCCTCCACTCTTCCAGAGCTAGCTTAATTGCCAGGAGATAGATGACAAAAGAGAAATGCTGCTTGTTTTTGAGCATTTTGCCTTCAAAAAGATGTCTGCTAGGACTTGGTCATTCCAGTTAGAGTCTAAAATTTAAAAGTATGATCATGAATGTGACCACTGATGAAAACTTTAACAATCTAGTTTTTGCCTCCCTGCCAACATGAGAGTGATCAAAATCTCAATGTCTCAAAGCTGATGCAGCAGGGGTCATCAGTCTCCAGGAGAGCAGGGCTTCACTCCCTAGCTCTTCCTGTAAGTGGGGGGATTATGACATAGGCCATCTTGGGTCATTCTGTGGTGAAGGGGGGAGGCCTGTAGCTCAATATTTAGAGAGCGCTGGGATTCGGTCAGGAATATTTAAAAGTAGATAGAAGGGTTGACTTAAATTCAGTAGTTATGCTGGTGAGTGACATTCTGCCAAAGAGATTAATAATGCACGCGTGTATCTGGAAAACCGAACTACACTGTGGTCAGTGAGAAAGCCGAAGTGTGAGTTTGTTATATGTCCGAGTTTCTTCAGTACAGGAATGAATCTTAATTGCTGAGCAGAGACATGGTCAAGAAGGCAGAAACATGACTTTATGACTTTTTTTTCTCACTTATACACACTTTTCTTTTAATTTTTGTGAAGCTGCTTTGAGACAATGACCATTGTTAAAAGCGCTATATAAATAAAATTGAATTCAATTCAATTCAATTGAAAGCTGTGAGATACTTAAGTGCAGTAACAAATCTGAATTACTGTGCAGAGACATGGGACATAAGACATCAGACCCTTTAGTGCAATAATGAATCTGAATTACTGAGCAGAAACAGGGTTAGGAAAGTGGAAGCGTGAGTTGCATGAGAATTCTAAATCTGAGTCATTTTTTTTATACAAACAAAAACACAGCAAGCTCTTTAGGCTTTAGGCCTATACTTTAGGCTATGCTTAGCATGAGAGTAATCAAGTGGTTGTACAATGATTGTCACAGCTTTGTGGTCTCAATGCTCAAGTCAAAAAAATAAATAAAGCAAAGACAAAAAAAAAAGCATGTGCAACGCTTTAAATATTGCACATCTCCCAAAACAACCTTTACACACGCACACACCACATATAGTGTATTATGTGGACAGGGCATCAGTGATTCAATTATTCATTTCATTTTATTATATGTCATGGGGAAAGACACTATCCTTTGGGAAAAACAGATGCATAGACCATTTGTCCAAGAAGCCTGTGTTGTACCTTTGCTGATGACATATGCTCATTTTCCAGGCATATATATTGACCTTCATAGTTAATATATGCTTTCTAGTGTCTTTAATCTGGTGGACATATCTGAACACCTATTCATTCAGTCTTAAGTAAAACATTGTGATCGCAAAATATAACTCTTGTTACATATGCAACTGTGATTCTATAATGACTGAATAAGTAACAGTGCCCCTTGTCTCCTCAAAAAGCAGCAACCTGACAGGAACTCTAGGAGATTGCATGGACCAGCTGTTGACTAAAACATTGAGGTCAAGCTTGTTATGTTGGTAGAAATACCATGGCAGAAAAAAGTGTACTTTTTTTCCAATCAGATACATATATTTTTTGTCATATTCATTTGATACAGTTTTAATAGTTTTTCATACATTTAATAAACAAATGCACAAATGACATTTAAGGCCTCTGCTTTAACAACCCCGGACATCAGATGTCTATAACTGTCAGTTAAACATGGAGGCGTGGCCAAATTATATGTTATAAAAAATATCAGTGCTGGCTTAGTATCATGTATTAGATAATTGGCTTGTACTGTTAATATTTTTCAAGGACACAGGCCAATATACTGTGTTATTTTTAAATTTGTAAAAAATGCTTAAAATGCTGTAATCATGAATCTGACAGAGTTTAATCAGTCTGATCGCTGTGAGCATTTTTCCTGTCCAGAGAGATCTGTATCTCCTGCAGTTTATATCTTACTGTACGTGTGTTCAGCTGCTGTTGCTCTTCTAACAGTGTGTGGAAATATGCTTGTCATCATCTCTGTTTTTCACTTCAAGCAGCTTCACACACCGACTAACATGCTTGTGTTCTCTTTGGCTGTGTCAGATTTTTTACTCGGTGCTTTGGTGATTCTTCCAGAGTTAATCTGGATGATTGAGTCATGCTGGATTTTTGAGAGAGGTTTCTGCGCCAGCATGTGGTTAATTGCTAGTATACTCATGCTCGTATCCATCTATAATATCGCTCTGATTGCTGTTGATCGGTATTTGGCTCTCTCAAAACCATTTCTCTACACAAACAAAGTCTCTGTGACAATTATGTGCATCGTGGTTTATTCTAACTGGTCTGTGTGTCTAGCATATAGCACAACATTTTATTATTTAAGTCAAGGCTCAATGAATATCATAATGTGTCCTGGAGAGTGTTTTGTCTCTGTAAATCAAGATTGGACTGAAATAGATATTGTTGTATCATTTATATTTCCACTTTCTGTCATAATCATTTTGTATTCYCGGGTTTTTGTGATCGCTAAGAAACATGCCACTGCTATCAGAGAGCTTAATAATCACACACGACCTAAAACACAGAAAATCACCTCACACTCAATGAAATCTGAGAGAAAAGCAGCTAAAGTCCTCGGCATTTTAGTGTCTGTGTTTCTGATGTGTTTACTTCCATATTTTATTTACAGTTTATTAGGCAATGTTATTGAACTACGTCTAGAAACTATTCAGAAACTCTTAATTTTGGTTAATTTTAACTCCACAATTAATCCATTTATTTATGCTATGTTTTACCCTTGGTTCAGGAAGTGCATTAAGATAATTATAACTATTCAAATATTTAAAACAAACTCTGCATTAATGAATGTTCTTTAATGAAAAGGCCTTTTATTACTCTTTTTGATGGTGCTCCTTTTAATTACTCCAATGGCTGCTTTTATATTTTATACAATTAACCTTTCTGTAACAAATCCATTTGCACCATTTACATAATGATTATAATAATGGTTTATATCACATAAAAGCAAAAGTATGTTTGTATTTATATGGCTGGGGTCAACTAATTAGTTACATATACTTAAAGTGAAATTAAATCATCGAGAACAAAAAAAAAAAACAAATAGCTCTAGATTATATAATAAGAGGGAATGTGAATAATATTACACACAGTTTTTTCTCATTATTTTGTTTTTATTACAATGTTTGATGTTAAACTATAACCAATTACATTTTGACAGCATGAAACACAATTTCTCTCTTAACATGTACATTCATGCTGTTGACTTTTTATAACAATTAACAAAAAATTAACAATTAACAATTAACTTTTGACTGGTAGTGAACATATTACACTACCAGTCAAAAGTTATGACACACCTTCTAATCCCGTGGTCTTTTCTGATTTTTATTTCTTTCTAGAGTGTAAAACGTGTTGCTTAAGGAATCAACAATATTCAATAATCTCCTTTGAACAGTGGATATGGAGATGTATTTGACCAATCTATCTATCTATCTATCTATCTATCTATCTATCTATCTATCTATCTATCTATCTATCTATCTATCTATCTATCTCTCTCTCTCTCNTATATATATATATATATATGCGCATGCCTTCTAATTACAAAACAACAACAAAACAAACGCCACATTAATTTAGAATGTGTATCCAAACCTTCAAATTGTACTTTATTTTGTTTTCCAAAGTTAATCTTTTCTTCTGTTAAATAAATAGTGGTGGGAGGCAAGTCTACAGTGTAATAATATTAGTGCAACAAGTCTGCACTGAAGGCCAAATGGATGAATCACAGTGCAGTGGCAGAGGTGGCAGGCCAGAGTCAAAAGCAAAGGACACAAAATCGCTGTCACAATCTTGCAGTGGTAGCAGATCAATCATTTTTTATATACTTTAAATATATTTTTAAGCGAATGTCATTATAACTTAAAAAAAAAMAAACATATTATCTATCTACTATAAATTAAAAGCTACTGTAAATAAATGCGTTTTTAATTTGGTTTTAAAAGAAGCCAGGTCAGTAACACATCAAAGTTCAGGTGATAGTGAATTCCATAGTTTGGGACCCTGCTACTGCAAATGTCCGGTCGCCAAACCCATTAAATCTTGATCATGGCACTTCCTAAATATATTGACCAGATGATTGGGGACTCTGCCAGGGTTATGAGGTATTAAGAAGTAGGTTGGCCCTCATCTTAGGTTCATTTTTGGCTCACGTTCATAATGTTCCTGGTCACTTTTGACCGAGGGAATTTTATTTCATTATGAATCCACAATAATATTGTAGCGTCCACCCTAGAGAAACCACACCACAAGTATGTCAATAGGAACTTTTATTAACTTGACTGTTGTCGGCCTCAGTCACGCCATCACAAAACCCGAACTCGAACAAACCCAATCACATGCCTTTCTCTCCCCCGAACTGGCACAACCCCCCCACACACACCACACACACACACACAAAAAGTGGTCCCTGTCTCTCTCTGTTCCCCCTTCGTCCCAACTGTGCAGTTATAGGTAACGCACTTATACTTATACTCACACCGCTACACTACCCCCCTCTTATTAAAGTCCTCGACCCCGAGGACAAAGTCCTTAAACCTTAAGGGGGCTCTTCTCTGTCTTTTTGACCGGACATTGCTCTTTGTAGTCCCTACTGGATCCCCCTCTCCAGGAGATATATCAGGTAGCCCGGAAGTAGCATAGCCCCCACGATGCGTATTTTCTGGGTTCGGGGTTACTTCCTTCCCCTTCTGAGCACTGGCACCGGGACCCCAGGATGTGTCCTCTCCCCCACTCTTCTCTAGTGGAATTGCTGAGCCTTTGTAAGGGGCAAGCCGGTCACTATGCAGCACCACCTTGCGGCCCCGTGGGGGCAACTGCACTYGGTAAACAACTTCCCCCAGCCGCTCCAAGACTAAGCATGGGCCCAACCAAGAGCTGTCCAACTTAGGGCATCGCCCCTTCTTCCAGGTTGGTGCATAGACCCAGACTGACTCCCCGGCTGAAAAACCCCTTCCTCTGGCACGAATGTCATAATTCCTTTTTTGTCTGACACCTGCATTCTGCAGTTGACTCCGGGCATATGCATATGCGGTGTCCAAGCGATCTTGGAGACGTCTGGCATAATCCGGCCCCGCAGGGGTAGCTGGTGCATCTGGGGGCCGCCCAAAGGCAAGCTGTGCAGGGGTCCTTAACTCCCTGCYGAACATAAGGAGCGCTGGAGTGCATGAGGTGGAGTCCTGGACTGCGGAGCGACAGGACATGAGAACCAAGGGTAAATGCAAGTCCCAGTCCAGCTGATGTTTTGATGTAATAATGGATAACTGCTCAGCTAGAGTGCGGTTAAATCTTTCAACCAAGCCAACACTCTGTGGATGAAGGGGGGTTGTGCGGGTCTTGGTGATACCCAGTTGTTCACACATGGTTGAGAATACCCTTGATTCAAAGTTCCTTCCCTGGTCACTATGGATGGTCTCCGGAAGTCCCAGACGACTAAACATTCCCTCAATGAGGGCATTAACGACAGTCTCGGCCTCCTGGTCGGGCAGTGCATAGGCCTCAGNCCCCTACCCCTTCCCCACTCGCATCAGTGTCCAAGACGAAGGGTAGTTGAGGGTCGGGTGGCGTCAAAATGGGGGCATTTGTCAGGGCCCACTTTAGCTTACAGAAGGCTTTTCCACAGTCCTCCGACCAGGTGAATGGCTGGTTTTTCTGTAGTAATTTATGAAGTGGAGCTGCAATGCTCGAAAACCCAGGCACAAATCTCCTGTAATAAGAGGCCAGTCCCAAGAAGCTCTTTTGCCCCTTCTGATTTGTGGGACTAGGCCATCCCTTTATTGCCAACACTTTCTCCTCTGCAGTTCCAATTCCCTCACTGCCTATGGTGTGCCCCAAGAAAGTCAACTTCCTACACATTAGCCTACACTTGTCTGGATGTAATTTCAGCCCCGCCTCCCTGATCTTTACTAACACTTTGTGCAGCGCTTCAAGAGCAGAATCAAATGAGTTGCCATGTGCCAGAATGTCATCCAAAAAAACCAGGCATTCCGTARGTGGAACCCCAGCTAACACTCTTTCCATCAAGCGCTCGAATGTGGCCGGCGCATTACATAGTCCAAAACAGAGCACTTTAAACTGCCATAGTCCTTTCCCTGTGCAAAAAGCAGTCTTAGGTTGCGCTTCTGGAGACAGTGGAACCTGCCAGTAGCCGCTCCTCAAATCTAAAGACGAGAACCATGAAGAACCAGCCACCAAATCCAAYCACTCATCGACACGTGGGAGGGGGTAAGAGTCTTTTTTAGTGACCTCGTTCAATTTCCTGTAGTCCACACAAAAACGCCACTCTCCCCCTTTTTTGGGTACCATAACCACCGGCGATGCCCAGGGGCTCTCAGAGGGCTCAATTATTCCTGCCCGCTYCATTTTCACCAATGCCTGCTCTGCTGCTTCCTGCCGGCCCAGGGGCAGCCGCCGTGGTCGCTGCCGTATTGGTTCGGCCTCCCCTGTGTCTATGGAGTGCTGCGTCAGAAATGTCTTTCCTAGCTCYTCCTCTTCGCAAGAAAAACAGTCCTGAAATTCCATTAGTAGCTGCCACAATTGCCCCTGCTGTTGCTCATTCAGGTCACTGACACTCTGCTGCCATACCTTGTGAAGACAGCCCATTCTTCTGCCCATGCTGTTCATTGTYGCCCCCYGGTATGTAYTGCATATCTGAGTAGTAGCGCTCCCCGTGGACTCCCCCCCGTACCTATTCTGCCCCAGTTCCTCCCCATTTGATTCTCCCATATCTGACATTGCACACAACTTGGGTTCACCCGGCATCGCCCCACTGTCCGCCTGTCTGTTCTGTCTTTGCGGTCCCATATTGACTGAATGTCCCCTGCCCAAAGTCATTTTGGCTTCCCTTAGGTCCAGCTTACAATCATAATCCCTTAGAAAGTCCAGGCCCAGAATGCACGTATCTTTCACGTCCGCTACCCACACAAGGTGTTTCACAGTTTTTCCCCCAACAGTCAATGTCAGCCGTCCTCTCCCTTTCATTGGTGCTAACTCCCCTGTTACTGTCCTGAGCTGAACTGTCGTGGCCTCTAATTCTGTCCCGACTGGCACTACCTCTGGTCGGACCACTGTAACTGTTGATCCCGTATCTACCAGAGCTGTACATAGAAGCCCTCCTATATAAACAGGTACATGGCAAAAGTCTGAGATAGAAGTCCGTCCGACCACCACAACCTCATGCCCCTCCTCACAGGTAATCTGCACTCCTCCATCACGTAACGGCGTCGATGAAAGTGATGAACGGGACGTCAATGTTGGGGTACGCAGCGTCCCGCCTACCGCGACCCCCTGTCGTTTCCCTTCACCTCGGCCAGAAGAGGGCAGGCCCTCACCAGGTGTCCCTCCTGACCACAGCCCCAGCAMAGGCGAGTCTGAGCCTGCGATCTTGTCTGCTGCCGCCTGGCCCGGGGGTAGGGCCAGTCCCCTGATCATCTCTGTCACCTCCTCTACCCATGCCGGCCTCTCAGTCTCCCCCTTGTGTCTATCCATCTCCCTAACTGCGGCATGAGTGTCCCCCCCTGCATTGTTTTGTGCCGCTTCCATAACCATCTCTCTCTCCAGAGCATATTCTAAAGCTTCAGGCAAGGTGCGAGGACGGGCCAGCTGAGTATGAAAGTCAGTTGGAAAGAGTGCCCTGATAAACTGGTCCCGGGCTAGCTCTGTCTGCACTGAAGGTGGCATATGTGTGTATGTCCGTCTCGTCAAGCATTCAATATCATTCGCCAACGCCTGCAGCGATTCTCCCGCACGCCTTTGCCGCCCATGAAGCTCTGACCTCAGAAGTTCTGCGCAAAAGCACTGACCAAACCGCCGCCTCAGCGCCCCAGTTAATGCATCATAATTAGTTCTCTCACTGGGATCTAATAATAACAGGCAAGACAATGCATCCTCTGTTAAACAAAGAGCAAGCTGGAGAGCTTTTTGTTCATGTGACCAGTCATTTGCACGTGCTAACAGTTCAAAATGTGCATGGAAAGCCTCCCAATCCGATTTGCCTGTATACTTAGGCGTTTTAATGAGCGACAGCGTACGTGCGCCGCCATTTTTGTTTGCCTCCGCGCTCGAAACAGCATGCGCGCCGCCATCTTTGTTTACCTCCGCTCCGGGAACAGCATGCGCGCCGCCATCTTTGTTTACCTTCGCTCCGAGAACAGCATGGGCGCCGCCATCTTTGTACTCCTCGAAACCGTATATTCCGACCAKGCTCTTTGCCGTTTTCCCCGCGTGCGGCACATTATATTCGCTAACCTGGTAGGTCTTAGCGGCGGCTACACAAGGCTCCTTTGTGATGGATGTCGGTTCACTCTTCGTCACATTTTTAGAATATCCACCCGCTGCGAGTGGGCTAACTCCCCAGCCCGACACACGAGTAGCCCCCATGCGTGAATAGTCGTCCGCCTCGTCCTCCATTTTAATGTGCACTGCAGGCTCCATTCCAGCACGTTCGTAAGGCGGCTCGCGCTCCGCACACCCGCTGATAATGTTACTTTACTTCTGACACCAGTTGTAGCGTCCACCCTAGAGAAACCACACCACAAGTATGTCAATAGGAACTTTTATTAACTTGACTGTTGTCGGCCTCAGTCACGCCATCACAAACCCGAACTCGAACAAACCCAATCACATGCCTTTTTTTCTCCCCCGAACTGGCACAACCCCCCCCCACACACCACACACACACACACACACACAAAAAGTGGTCCCTGTCTCTCTCTGTTCCCCCTTCGTCCCAACTGTGCAGTTATAGGTAACGCACTTATACTTATACTCACACCGCTACAATATGGTCAGAAGACATTTCTTTATGAACGACAAGTCCAATTTTAATACACAAATGTTCGAGATGGCGACCTGGAGCTTTTAGCCTACGGAGATCAGATGTACTGTAAAACAAAAATGAATTAACAAACAAAGAATTAACAAATGAAACAGAACTGGATTATATAGGCGCATGTACAGTATATTGAGTGATGACTGCAGCGCTTCATTGTAATGAGATACCAGTCCATCCGGAGTTGCTAAGTAGTCTTTTGTAAGGAGAGTAGTAAGGTCAGATGTGAATGTAATTATATCAATGTTCTTAATATTCCGAAATGTGATGCTACGACGGTTATTGGGCTTTGCTAAAATTAAGCAGAAAACTAGAAAATTATCTGAAAGTGTTAAATCAGAGGTGGTAAGACCAATAGGAATAATACCAGAACAACAAACAAGGTCTAGTAAATGACCATTCAGGTGAGTTGGAAAATTAGTATATTGCTGTATGTCAAAACTGTCAATACAAGACAAAAAATCCTTAGTGCATGCACTAGATTCATTATCAACATGTATGTTAAAATCACCAACCAGAATCACTTTAGGAGACAGAGAAGCTGTCTAAAGTCATCCTTATGCTGCCAAGTCTAGTCTGTCAAGTTAAACACAGGAAGTCAAACTTATGTTCACATAGTAAATCATGAAACATAAGGTCTGGACATGGCCTGTCATGTGGCCCCATAGATAAGTATGCCACCTCTCAATGGCCCACAGACATGCTAATGATTCTTTTTCCACTGTGGCATATTTACGCTCAGCGATCGACAGTGTGCGGGAAGCAAAGGCTACAGTATGTTCAATGCCATCTGAGCTGACTTGGGACAGTATTGCAACCGGACCATAGTCAGAAGCGTCTGTAGAGACAATGGTGTGCGCCGCAGGGTAAAATAATTCCAAAGAGGGGCAGTTTACTAGCAAATGTTTTACTTTGGTCAAAATTTGTTCAGCCTCTTTTGATCAGCTGAATCCAATTGGAGATTGCAAGAATGCACGCACTGGAGCTGTCACAGTGGCAAAATCAGGAAGGAACTTGCTGTACCATGACATTAGTCCCAGTAAGGAGCACAAGGTACTGTAGATGCATCAGAAAAAGCAGGAGCATGGTGTATTGCCTGTACTCATGACTCATCAGGACGAAGGCCCTCTGCTGACACAGTATGCCCATTCACATTACTAAAAGGGCATGCATATGTAGTGTAAGGAAAGATAGATATTGAAGACCCAGTGTCAACCACTAAATTCACTGCAAAGGCTTGATCATCTGAGGTAGATATAGTTACTGTACTTGTAATGCTGGGCTGGCGTGTTGGATATTCAGTGTACAGAACAGTAACTTCTGGTAGTTCAACTTCATGAATCTTGCGCATTTACATGAGCAGATCGGCAGACTTTAGTGTAATGTCCAGTGTTTTTACACTTCCTGCATGTTGCAGTTGCAGCAGGGCAGTTTGCCGCATCAGCTACTGTAGGTGTGTCTCCCAGCCACAGCGAAAGAAGGACTTCCTTTTTCCCATGTTGACAGAATTAGGAGGTGCATGTAAAGGTTTTCCTCTTCTGCGCTTTACTGTTCATTGTAACTTGGCGGGAGTTTGAAATGGATTTAGCCTGATCAGTAATAGATTCAAGTGAAGCAGTACAACTCTCTGTCTTGCATCCGGCCATGAGTCGCCACTTGCGTCAATCACTCGTAGGTAATTTTCAAAGATCCACGACCATGTGCTGAATGGCATAGTAGGCTCGCCAGGGCAAGGCAGAAAAAACTTGGGAAAGGCATGTTGGCAACAGCCATCTTTGCGACCAAAGCAGAGTAAGGGAAAAAAATCTTAATCCTCATCCACAACAAAATCATCAGTGTGCAGTGAAAAGAAACAATCTTCCTCCTCAGGACATTGATGATGAACCTAAAACATCTGCTTCAGTCTCACTATTAGAGAATGTGTCTTACTGAGGAGCAGGTCATGTGACTCTCAGAGAGATGATCTTACCTCAGTGTCTCCAGTTTACAGTGAGGATTCTCCAGTACAGCACAGAGACACTTCACTCCTGAGTCTCCTACTTTATTCCAGGACAGATCCAGTTCTCTCAGGTGTGAGGGGTTTGATCTCAGAGCTGAAGTCAGAGCAGCACAGCCTTCATCTGAGACACCACAATTCCATAACCTGTAGAGAGACACAATGACACACTCTTCATCACCAGATTTTTATCTTCATTTACTGTAAGAGTTGCTTTAAAGCTGATGTGTTTGTGAAATTATGTTATTATTCAGAATGATGTCACCTGTTTATTCTAATTAACAATGTTATTAAAATACCATTTTCATATTGAGTCTTATATTTTGTTTCTCTCAGCAGATGTTTGTATATTTACAGTACATTGCTGCACGATTAAAAACAGTAAAAGAAACATGGTGAAAAACAAAACTCTACAGCTTTACACATTATTTTGTCCTCCTCTCAGAAGCATGTGTAAATTAACACAGTGTTGTTGGAGCGGTTGCCAGATCCTATCAGGTTTTCTGATATGTCTCTCTATGACTTACATGTTAATCACGTTAGTTCTTTTGATGTAACATAATGAATCCTATTATAAAAACACAGAGAAATTGCACATGAATGATGGATTGCATTTAATTAAGCTTGGCACATTGACTAGCTATATATGAAGCACACGTAGATTAATCAGACTTGAAGTCTTTTACTCTCTCCTAGTCAAGTGTGGAGAGAGATGTATGGCTTCGAGGTCTGGGAGACTGTTTTTGAATTAACTCTATTGATAAGAGACCATAAGGACTGGACATGGCCTGCAGAAGTCTTAAGGAGGTTTGGAGTTCAGGGCTCAGTCTATATAGATGAACAGTCTGTTCACAGAGAGAGGAAGTTCATTATCAGTTCAGATGAATATATATACAGACAACTCTTGTCCGCTATAACTCTTTTGTCTACATGGATAATGTAAATGCATTTCCTCTCGTCTGTCTGTCTCCGGGTCTCTCTATGACTGACATGTTAATGATTGGTTCTTTTAATGTTCAGGACACAGCATCTGGACAAACGTTTAAATGTTCTCTCTCTGCTGAGAATAAACAGAGATCTTCAGACATCATGCTTGTGTCTGAGTGTGTTGTCTCTCCTGGAGGTTTGGGCCTAGCCAGTAAGAGTATCGAGGTGCAGCAGACACAACAAGTAATAACTCTTCACTGAGCCGACATGGTAACATTTCAATAGTGAGCCCTATACCAAGCCCTGAATAATTGATATTGAGATCCCCATTGAACTGAGCTGAATGTGTGTAAATAGTGTGTGTGTGTGTGTGTGTGTGTGTGTGTGTGTGTGTGTGTGTGTGTGTGTGTGTGTGCACGCTAGTGTGAGTAAATGTCTCTATCTGTAAACTAGTGTGTCTGTGTGAAAGTCATCCTACACAGTAGGCCCCCCTTTCCTCCTCTCTCTGCACGATCTCTCCATGATCATCTGTGCATTCCAGCTCCATATCCACCCTGCCTCTTGCTTTTCAAAGCCTCATTCACCGCTCCCATCACACCTGTTCTCAATTCCTAATCATCTCAACTACCTATTTAAACCATGCTCTAACATCATCATGTTGCCAGATTATTGTGTGCTACTCATGCCCAGTATTCCAGTGTTCTTTTCTGTTTTGACTTTCCGGATCACGACCACACTCTGTTTCACCAACCTCGTCTTTGTCTCACGTCTTGGATATATTGCCTTCTCGTATTTACTGATGCCAACCTCCGGAATTGTCTTTCGACTACGAACTTGGATTACGAACTCTCTCGACCGGCTTTGACTCCCGTCCGTCTCATGACCACGAGTGATCTCCACGCCGGCAAACAGCAGCGCTTGCTCTTCACACACGCCGGCTGCGCACTTCTGCATTCCATCGTGGAGCTCATTGACTGGAAACTTTGTGCTCGCTCTTCATACACGCCGGCTGCACACTTTCGTATTCCCGTTCCAGAGCTCATTGACTGGAAACTTTGCGCTTACTCTCCACACACGCCGCCTCTTCCGCATTTTCGCCGCGGAGCTCATTCAGAGTCACAGTAGCACTCGCTCTGCACTTGGATCCTTCACCCCCACGAACACGCGTGACAGTATAATCTGGCCAATAATGGATCCAGCAGAGGCTGCTCAACTGAGAGTGGCGCTAGAGAAACAGGGGGRGCTCTTGGGTATGCATCAGCAGGATATCCACCAGATTACTTCCACCCTTCATACTGTTACAGAAGCATTAACTGCTCTCACCGTACAGATAAAGCAGACACAACTAACTCCAGCTCCCAGTATTTTCCAGCCTCCTCCTGTGTGCTCCATCAGTCATGAGCCACAACTTCCTGCAACACCCACATATGATGGAAACCCGTCCACCTGTCGCTCATTTTTGTCTCATTGTTCCCTTGTGCTTGAGCTGCAGGCCTCATCTTTCCCCACTGAGCGCTCTAAGGTGGCCTATATCATTACCCTCCTCTCTGGAAGGGAGAGAGAATGGGGAATGCCCTATGGGGAATGCCCTATGCCCTACGGAATGTCCAGATTCCCTGATGCTAAAAATACAAGACCTTCACAGACGAAATGAGGAGGGTTAGGGGAATGCCCTATGGGGAATGCCCTATGCTCTATGGGATGTCCAGATTCCCTGTTGCTACACATACAAGACCTTCACAGACGAAATGAGGAGGGTTTTCGATCCTTCATTCACGGGGTGTCAAACGGCGGCTCAGATACTTAAACTACGTCAGGGATCCCGATCTGTCACTGATTATGCTATTGAGGATCAAGCACTGTTTGACATATTTCTTCATGTACTCTCTGATCCAGTTAAGGTTGAATTAGCAGCTTCCATACAAACTTCAAGGGCTCATTGATCTAGCCACAAGCATCGATACCCAGAAACTAACCCGACAAAAGGAGTGCCATCAGGCCATCGACCAGTATATTCCAGTCGCCAACCTAAGCTTTCCCCAGAATCCATGCAGACCGAGTGCATGCACATCTCGCCCAAGGAACGCCAGCGTCGGAGGGATGAAGGTGCGTGCTTCTACTTGGCCACTGGCACTGTTAGGTCAGAATGGCCATGTTGTACGAACACCTAATTTCAATGCCTCATTCACTGCTCCCATCACACCTGTTCTCAATTCCTAATCATCTCAACTACCTATTTAAACCACGCTCTAACATCACGTTGCCCGATTATTGTGTGCTACTCATGCAATGTATTCCAGCATTCTTTTCTGTTTCAACTTTCTGGATCAAGACCACGCTCTGTTTCACCATCCTCGTCTTTTTAGTTACCAGTGCCTCGTCTGGTCTTGCATAAATTGTGGAGCTCTGTTTATTTTGTGTTTTCAGTTTTCTTTTGTTTCCTTTTGAATTCCTAATTAATAATTCCACACCATCTCCAAATGGGAGGGTGCATGCCAAGCACTCTCGCAGCCTCCTGTTTCATTGACCACCTCAGAAGCCCTGCGTTAGGGATCTTACAAATATTATTACATCTTGTGGTGCCATGCACCACGTAACAATGTGATGAAAAAAAGCTTTAGACAGCCCGATTTACAAAGCTATTATACAGAAACCCAGAACTGCTCGAGGAGTACAGACAGAAGAACAAAAAATTGCAAAAAAAAAACCACCCTATAATGTTAAACGAATCATCTCTCTCCACCTGTCCCTGTCTTCTGCATCCTCAACACTTGTACCCACTAGCTTCATATCCTCATTTATTACATCCATATTCCTCCTCTTTGGCCTTCCTCTTTGCCTCTTGCCTGGAAGCTCCTTGTCCACCATTCTCTAATATACTCCCTCTCCCTCCTCTGGACATGTCCAAACCACCTTAATCTGGCCTCCCTAACTTTGTCCCCCAAACGTCCAACATGAGCTGTCCCTCTGATGTACTCATTTCTAATTCTGTCCAACTGTGTCACTCCCAAAAAGAACCTAAACATTTTCAGCTCTGTTCCCTCCAGCTCTGACTCCTGTCTCTTCCTCAGTGACATTGTGTCTAAACCATACAGCCTGGTCAGTCTCACCACTGTCTTGTATCTTCCTCTTCCTCTCTGATTTCAAACAGAACGTCTCGGGTTACTTGACTGTAACCCTGTTCCCTGATAAAGCGGGAACGAGATGCTGCGTGAAAACGCTATGGGAACATCTCTTTGATGCCGGTTGTGAAGCTTGTGCATGTCAAAACCCGCCGAATACCTTCGGCTTATAACCTGTGCCAGGCATGACGTCACCGAATGAGGTGCACCTGCAGGTTATAAAATAGGAGTGAA
>QMIH01004464.1:0-18454 GCA_003987875.1 Clarias batrachus
CACTGGTTTATAACAAAATAAAGAGATAACAAAAATAACACGTTGAGCATCAAAACAAAGAAAAGCAATGCAGGACGTATCCAACGAGCTCACACATATCCAGGTCTCGTGGCTCAGGTATCGGTGGTCTGAGCACACATCTAACGCTCCGCCCTTAAAGGAGCCGTACCCTATTTCCCTCGTTACAGTCTGTATACACACTTTCACTCACCAATGACTGAATTTGTTCACTGTATGTAACATTTATTACTGTTACCATGTTACACTCAAACTTTCAACCTGGTCTGTGCTACTGTATAGCATGCTAGTTTATCTGACAATGGCTGCTAGCTAGCCAAACCAAAGAACCCCACCTGTGTATGAAAGAAACTGCAAAAAATGTCTGAGCTTTTTAGCTTTGTTTGTAGAATGCTTGCAGGGTGTATGAAGATGATGAAGTGATGAACGGAAGCTAAACTGTTAACTGTAGTGCCAGCATGACACTAGCATTTAGCTAGGTTGCTAGCGTTAGCAACCACATACTGTATAAAAAGCTGAGGTGTTACAAAACATTCATCTTCTTACAAATATGCATACTAGCCAACCCTCTCAATTTTTCCATAAACTTTTACTTTCTTTATTTTCTTTCTTTCTAAGGTTGGAACCAACACCGTGGATAATCACCAGCAGGCTGAAATATCAAGGCCGAACCCCTACATCCTGATCTTTGGAGATAATGACCAGCACTGCTCTCAGGCATTAGTGCTTCTCAGTAATAGTATCGTAATTATGTCGCTGTTTACGTTTTGTAATATCGCATCCTGGGCTTTTAAAAATTTAATATAAATATTTTTTCTATGATTTGTACAATTAATTGGGTGTGGTTTATTGCATATATGTATGATTTTCAAAACTTATAATTTTTTTTTGTAATAGACCAGTATATCAAAGTAATTTAACTGTTTAAACTGTTTTACCCATAGACATGTAAAACATAAAAATAATAATAACCTATTCATGAGGTAGAATTATATTAAATAAATAACCCATGTTGCTGGGTTAAATTAACCCAGCATGTGCAGTATTTGGTCCAATATTTATCCAGCATTTTTTGGGGTGTAGTTTTAAGAGTTGTTTAAGCGAGAATGTATGTGTGTACAGCTCAAAACATCAATCGATACCGTCTACTTAAGAAATTGCCACAACGATTTTGGAGATTTGAGCTCCAGACAGGCAATACGGGTGCTCTGCGCTCATGTAGCCGGCCATCATAGCCTCATTTCGTAAAGAACTTCTGAAAACTACACCTGGCTGTGATGTCTCAAAACAGCGGATTTATCTCATTTTAGTTATTTTTAACAGGCAATATTTAGTATAATATATTGCGGCTATGTGACGCATCTTGCAATGCTGCGTTCCATTTGCAATATAAACCCTCGAGTGTGCACTTCCAAGTCAAGTTTGTTCTTCGCGTTCTTGGAATTGTGACACGGAATGACACTCACTCACTCATCATCTATACCGCTTAATCCTGTATTCAGGGTCACGGGGGGCCTGGAGCCTGTCCCAGGAGACTTAGGGCACATGGCAGGGTACGCCCTGGACAGGGTGCCAATCCATCGCAGGGCACAGACACATACACTCACTCATTTACACACTATGGGCAATTTGGGAACGCCAATTAGCTTAACCTACATGTCTTTGGACTGTGGGAGGAAACCAGAGTACCCAGAGGAAACCCACCAAGCACGGGGAGAACATGGAAACTCCATGCACACAGAGACGGGAATCGAGCCTGGCCGGGGATCGAACCCGGACCCTGGCGGTGCAAAGCGACAGTGCTAACCACCACCACCATGCCACCACACGGAATGTCTCATCCCCAAGAAACAAAACATGGAACAATGCTCCAGTCATCTCCATATTTTGCAGATATCATCCTCATCATGTTGGTCCACCTATCGATTATACAGCATCACTTAGTGTTGCAATATAATTAACATTTACGTTCAGCATTTTTGTTAAGGACGTACTGCTACATATGCATTTAATGCAAAAAAAATATCTTGTCAATACACAAAAATACATAACGTGAACATGAATTTATTGTATATTTCTGACTAATTTACCTTATTATTTAACATGTGAGGGAAAACAGGATACGTTATCCCTCACACGTTAAAGTAAAATTTATTACTGTTACTGTGTTAAAGTTACACTTAAACTTTCAGCCTGGTAGCATGCTAGTTTATCTGACCATGGCTGCTAGCTAGCCAAACCAAAGAACCCCACCTGTGTATGAAATAAACATATATTGTCTTTCATACACAAAAATGTCTGAGCTTTTTAGCTTTTTTTGTAGAATGCTTGCAGGGTGTATGAAGATGGTGAAGTGATGAATGAAAGCTAAACTGTTAACTGTAGTGCCAGCATGACGCTAGCATTTAGCTAGGTTGCTACCGTTGGCAACCACTAGCCAACCCTCTTGATATTTCCATAGACTTTTACTTTCTTTAATTTCTTTCTTTCTAAGGTTGGAACCGACACTGTGGAATATCTTCAGCAGGCTGAAGTGTCGAGGCCGTACATCTACATCCTGATGTTGGGAGATAATGACCAGCACTGCTCTCAGGCATTAGTGCTTCTGAGTAATAGTATCGTAATTATATCACTGTTGAACTTATTTTATATTATCTGATCTTTTGTGAGTTTTTTTTTTGTTTTTTTTTTGTAATAGACCAGTATATCAAAGTAATTTAACTGTTTCACCCATAGACAGGAAAAACATAAAAAAATTAATAACCCATTTGTGAGGTAGAATTAACCCAGCATTAAATATGACCTAGCATTTGGATTGAATATTTTACGCATCTTGCTGGGTTAAATAAATAACCCATATTGCTGGGTTAAATTAACCCAACATGTAGTTGGTCCAATGTTTATCCAGCAGCTGGGTTAAAAACAACCAAGTTTGGGTTGTTTTTAACCCAGCATTTTTTAGGGTGTAGAATAAGCTTGCTCCTACAACAACCACAACATCTTAAGTTTAGGTAAAAATTCATATAAACATACCATAAAATACTGCCAGCTTTAAGTGGCGTGCCCCTCGCTTACGAAGTGAAGAATCCAGAAAGTTCCTCATCCTGTGTCTCAATTCCGAGAACACTACACTTGGTGACACAATAACAGTAATATTTCAAACATTTTGCAGGCTGCYGTTTGGAGAAATAAAGAATAAACCAGTTGTTGGGTGAAAATAACCCAACCAGGTGTTCATTTGTAAATGACCCACTACATCTCATTTGCCCAGCATAAACAACCCAACAATGTGTTTACAGAAACAACACAGCATTTTTTAGATTGTTGAACTATTGGCGACCGTGACAAAAACCGCAGAATACAGCGGTTTTGATTCATATGTGTACATGCATATGTGTGATGGTACAGTTAAACCACATTGCAAACAACTTTGACGTACACACACTCACTTACTCACACTCATTCACTTACACTCACACACACACATACATAAACACACACACAATACATAGTGTTAATATTTGTGATTGAAATAAAGCATGTTAAAAATAATTAACGTGTTTGATGATTTTTATTTATTTAGTACTGTATAACAGAATTTTATTGCACAATCCATGTAAAATATTAAATGATATCCAGGTCCATGAGCAGTGCCACATGTAGCATAATTCACCATATCTACACAGTAAATTTGCCTGAATAATATTTACTCAAATTGAAGAAAATTTTACTCTATGCCACATTTAGTCCCTCTCTGAAAAGAGTAAAAGTTACTCTTTTGATAGAGTTGTTTTTCCAGAGTTAATTTTGCTCAATTTAGAGTTAACATTTTACATTTCACTCTATGTAGAGTTTTTAAAAAAAAATTAACTCTTGTACTATTTTACTCAGTTCAGAGCTACATGAAATTTACTCTACTACTGTCTAACTATTTTCAGAAGAACTTCACATTTACTCTACCACAATTTCTCTCTTCTCCAGAGTTGTTCATCATCGATTATGAGAGGACTACAATTAGTAACCAACTCTCTCCAGAGTTATTCCTCTGAATTACACCATTCATATTTGACTCTTTTATTTACCCTATTTTATTCATATTTAAAAGCCCTAAAATTAACAACTTGCTTTTCAGTATTAAAATAAAACAAACAACAAACTGTATACTCATGTTTCAAAATTTTATTTTTCAAGCTCCTCTCCAAACAACATTACACTTAATTCACTTGTCATTGTGATTGTTTCATTGTGTTGTAATTGTGACAAATGATAAAATAAAAAGCAGTGCTAACATAATGAAGGAGATGATAAAGAATTATATGAACCAATATGGTACAATAAACAAATCAGAATCACAACCATAAGACATCAGGGTGTCAAACAACTTGTGGTGCAAAATATCCCTGATCTCCAAAACAAAAAGTGCTTTTGTGGTATGAGCAACTTTGTAAGCATGAATATGTTCATCCAAACATAACGTTTTCAGTGCAGTTGTTATTAAAAGGATGTGCTCATCTTTAATAACAATATTCTGGATTATATGAAATACAGGCATGTCATTTTGAACTTGAACACAAACTGCCAACCCTGAATGATAAGTGCTTCCAAAGCGTTTGACCCATTTCACGGTTAGCACCTTAAGCACTATTCGGATGGGACTAGTTTTACTGTGGGATGTTTGATTTTAATTTTTTTTTCAGCCGACGTCTGTCATTTCATGTATGGATTCGGAGGGGACGAACATCTCTGTGATTATTTCGGAGGAAGGCGTGTCTGTGCTTTACATGTGGGCGTTGCACAAAACCATGTGTTGAGGATGAGGATTTCTACTGGAGCGTAGAAAGCAGAAACTCGAATACCGACACGCTAGAGATTGTACGGTAGTTCATACTGACCAAGAAAACACATTTCGAAAATTAAAAAAAACATTTTCGGCATACATTCGAGCGGGATTAGATTTCTCAGAGAACTGCCGAGTTTGCTGAAAAACAGTTGGTAATTTGCTCTGGAATTTTCACAGAGGTGGTGTGAGATTTGGACGGGATTAAAATCACAAAGTACCACTGTGAAACAGAAATTTCTCTAACGTCCCACAGTAAAACTAGTCCCGTCTGAATAGTGCTTTAGTCCAAAGAGGCACATCAAGTTTCCCAGCCATCTCAGCACCAACTTCCAATTCATTCAATGAGAGTTTTTCCAGGGCCGAATTTCATGGCATTTGGATTAAATGTTTGCAGAATGTAAGCCATTTGGCACTGGTGTTTCCTTGCTAATGTTTTTGTTATATTTTTAAAGCTTTTTAGCTGCCTTCTAAAAACATTATGCTTAGATTCATAACGCATACACCAACAATGTATCAGTGGTCCAATTTTCTGCATACAACTGGGGTAATGCACCATTAGAGGATGCTTTGGCAACAAGTTCTTATCAGGAAACAAATGCTTAAACAAACTGTGGTGTTCTGCAATCAGATGTTTCAAATAAATGGTGATGCCAGTAGATATAACTGAAGAAAACACAATATTGACTACCTGAAGCAATAAAATGAACAAATACCAGTGCAGATCATTAGGATGCACAAGATCTCCAAACATGATGGGCTTAAATGCCACTCAGAGCTGGTGTTTATTGCGTTATCTGACTGTCCAAAGTCATTGGAACACTCTCTTAATTGTACACCCAGGAGTTTGTTGTTTTGTTCCATAAAACCATAGTTAGAACTCTGAATTCGTCTGTTTACTTCTGCTGATGTGGTGTAATTTTCAATCAGGTGCTGAATTAGTAACTTCATCTCAAATTGACCTACCTTCTAATATTTCATGCATAATATCGACTGAAAAATTTTCAGAGGTGTGGAAATATTTCAATGAATTTAAAAAGACAAGACTTTTTTACTCCCACTACATAAGGCAGACTGGGATTGCTCTGCATTCTCTGGCAGTGTTTAGCGTGAAGTTCTTTAGTTCACAGTGTCATCTTTGGAC
Source organism: Clarias batrachus (assembly GCA_003987875.1). Taxonomy (NCBI): domain Eukaryota; kingdom Metazoa; phylum Chordata; class Actinopteri; order Siluriformes; family Clariidae; genus Clarias; species Clarias batrachus. Next base: position 6,000 of record QMIH01004464.1, read on the forward strand.
TATCTTCCCTGAAAACTGTCTGACGGTCCTCTTTCTCTAGTAGGCAAAAGCGGCAACAGTACCTAGCACTAAATGATTGCACAACTGTTGCACAACTGTTAACTATATTTGTTTTTAAGAGCGAAGACTCACAAGGTGGATTTTGGTTTGATAAAACAGCTACACCATCTAATAAAATGGAGTTGGCGTTGGATGAACTTTCACCAAAATCGAGGTGTGAATGGTCATTTGCACACTTGCTGAGATGCTTTCGTGATTCAGAAAAACTATGATAAACATGTGAACAACCTCTTTGAGCACATTTTAACTTGAGTTTTTTCTCTTTTTCCTGGACAAAGGCCATGAACTAACTTAAAGTGCCTCATAAGGGCATTGGCATTAGTATGCCCCTTTTTACAAATGAAACAAATCATCTGCTCACTGAAGGACTCTAGCTCTCAACTCAGCCACTCTGGGATTCACATTGGTGGTTTCAACATCTATATCATAGACAGTGGTTTGCAGAAAGCTTTACACATTGGTCAATTCCTGACAGTATGAAGTGCCAAAAACAAAGTGAGCTTTGAAAAGCTCATCAACATAGGCCAATGAATTAGAAGCCTTACAGGGTAGAGCATGTTGGTCAATTACAATGAACCAAGAATGGACCCTACTTTTCTTTGGACCAACAGCAAGTAGATATGGCTGGAGGCTCTCTCCAATGTTATCCAAGTGCCCTTGGATACTGGTTCCAGTCTGTGAAAGAATGAAAACGCATTAGTGCCAATGTGACATAACAGTTCAATAAACAGCACAAAGAAATATACTCTTATGTCTTCCACCAACATTTCTATATTACACTTCCAGGACATTCCAACAGGTCCTTATAATATATGTGCAAGGTAGAAAAGAATAGCACAAGGACAACAATTTGGAGGACAAGTGATCTTTAAGGGAAGTAAGCAAGTTCATGTTCACACAATGACAAAAAAATTATGAAATTGGCCATTTGATCAGCTTAAATCAGTAGCTCTACCTTGATGAACTTCACAAGATGATCACATGCATGTCTAGATGAAATATTTCCCGGTCTCTTGCGGCCTTGACTTGAGTGTGGCAAAAGATGAACCAGGATCAGAATGGAAAACATGTTGCTATCCCAACCTAGACACACACACACACAAAAAAAACCCAACACATTTATACCCTCCTAATCACTTGAGTTAGCTTGACTTGGAAGAGATCCCAATGTAAATACATTAACACCTCTACGGATACTTAACTGAAGTCATACAGTACAACTTTACCTATAGCATATCAAAGATGCTTTTGTTATTCATACTCCTGAATGTAAATATGCTGTCCTGTACTAGGCCATTGTGAAAAGATCAGGGTAGAAATGTTAGAGAAACATGTGAATTCAGACAGTTTACCACATTGCAAACCTGTGTTGCATATAAATCATATGTACTGAATAAAGTTGTGATTTTGTGACAATTTAATCTCTATAGATCTGAACAAAGTTATGCTTTCATGAATGCATAACTTCCTCTTAAATAATTTTAAGTGTAGATACCTTCTTCAACTTCAGTGGCTTCAGCATTTTGGACGAGTTCTTGGAGCTCACAAGTCTGTGTGAGGCCACGGCTCTGTGCAATAACCTTTGGTTTTAGGTTGGTAGACCACTTCAACAACTTTGTAGAGGTCGCATCACCAAAAAAATGTCCAAAATCTTGATCAATCTGACAAATATAATTAAAGTAGGTACCACAGTAGGAATTGACTTTGTTTTCCTAACACATCTCTGTTACTGCAGAACAACTATAGCACTTGATTTCATATTTGCCCGTTTTAATGTTTTAAGTCTCACATTCCAAGCCTGGTATCTCCAGGAATCGTGGAAAAATTGATAGAATATCAGTTGACTCTTTAGGGTCGTGCAGTAGTTTCTGGCGATAGCCCAGTGTTAACTTCATCTTTTCCTTTGCCACTGACTCATCAGCTGTATGCTTCATCAGGGCTATTGCTTCCTGACACTGTTGGTCTTCAGTCAAAAAGGAATCTTCTTTGTAGGGATGTCTGTCACCCACCTAAAGTGTTTAGACCAATATGAAAACCACATTTGTAATTCTTAGTTTTTTTCCAAAGCACAAAGCATTGATGCCAAAACTAGATAAATGAAACTAGATTTAAAACATGCATATATCCCAGAGTGATATTTAGGTTTGCCTAACATTGATGGCTATACAAAATTTTTTGGCATTTTAAAAGAACAGAGAATATTTTCTGTAGAGATGCTGTGTAACATGAGACCTCATTCACTATATGACTTAAGGACAAACCACTTTAAAACAAAAGAATTCTTCAAAGGCAAGTCACAAATGTTGAGATGAGTAAAATAGCAAATTGTATATTCATTTGAAAATAAATATTAAGTCTAATAAATATTAGTCAAACTAATAAAAGTACTGAATTAACATCAAATCTGGCACCCGTTTGTGGTTGCCGGGTATGCTTCATCCGTCCTTCTTTTTGCAGTGTTTTAATCCTCCATGCCAAATATCCACTTCCGTCTTCTGAATTGTAGTAATGCTCCTATTACCAGAACAATACACCTAGCAGTTATACATTACACAATTAAGGCCCCGATCACACCAAACCCGTGTTTTACTTCAGAAATGCGAGGCGCACAGCACTGCCATTTCTTCTGTCAAATTCTGGAAAAAAAAGCAGTGCAAAGCGTTTTGTTGTTGCTATGCAACCACTGAAGCAGTAGCCAAACAACGGTAAAAGTCGTCACCACAACGGAAGGACAGACTCTGCATTCATTCGACTGACAATTGCTCAGAGCTTCTTCGCTCCTACAAAAGGTGCACAGAGCACATAAGCGGCTCGCAGGACGCTCACTACCAACCGAAAACAATTAAAAAAGCGCCTTTCACTGCAAAAACGGGTTTGTGTGATTGGGGCCTTAGGCTATAAATGCCACATCAATTATAATAAAGATAGCCTTTAGTCTGAAATATACAGAATGGCCTCTCTTCCTGTAAAACAATAATATTAGGAGGCAATACTTACATATCCTTCTGGGGTCAGCCAAACATGGGAAAAGGGAAATTATTCCCTGTGCATATTCATCCTTTAAACGTCGGGAAGAGCTTGTTCTACACACACAAAGCAAAACAAGCAATTATAATTATACATTTAACCCATGACATCATTGACATCAATTTACAAAATAATGTATGAACAACTTACCCATGTTCATTTCTCAGATATGCTACTAAGATTTTCACCATGTCACGTCTTCGGGCATCTGATAGACCTTTGGTGCGGGACCTTCATTTAAGACCTTTTCTCCTCCAGGGCTGCTCTTTATGATGTCTTCAATAACTGGAATTATGCAATATTGTGCAGGGATTATAAATTAACAAATATATATTTCCCAATGTTTTAATTTCTAAAATCATTCTATATAGATATAGAATATAGTAATTCAGAGACAAGATTGGTGACCTTTGCCTGGGCAAGATGTTTGCCTTCTAATCAACAGTGCTGTGTCATCGGACTCTGACGTACCTTCAGTATCTCCTAATGAGCTTGAGCTTAAAGAATCTTCAATATAAACCATATCAATTGCCAACTGTTCAGGCTACACAGCTATGAAGAATTAGTGCAATAGCCATATTAGACTCAGTGAATCAAATCAGTGAATATTGCTGTAAACAAACAGAACAGAATCAACACTTTACCATCAATGTTTGCTGTGCCTGGAATGACAATTTCTAGGACACCAAGATCTGGTCGTGTCAACAGATATCCAAATGCTTCCTCATCAACTTCTGTCTTCAAGTCATCAAAGACTTTAACATCCATTGTAGGAAGATCACATTTCTTAGCAACTTAAAGAAAACACACCAATGCCAAAGGAACAGTTATTTTTAACCCCATAATATACAATCAATCACATAATATATTGCTATAAAAAATTCAGAGGAAAATATATTTATGATATTAACAAATTGTAAAATGCATCTCTTACCACATTCCAAAAATGTCTGAAATGTAAAAGAATTTGAAGAAAAAATATATTTCTTGCAATGAGTGTGTGAGTGTGTGTATGTATGTCTGTGTGCCCTGAGATGGGTGTATCCTGCCTCGTGCCCCAAGTCTCCTGAGATAGGCTCCAGGCCCCCGTGACCCTGAATACAGGCTTAAGAGGTAATGATGATGAGTGAGTGAGTGAGTGATATATTTCTTGCTATATTGTGCTATATTTCTTTTAAACTTCACTGTGACAACAATGTTGGTCTGCATCCTGAAAGAACCAAAAATATAAAATTAAACAAGGTGATAACACTCACAATCAGATAAAGAAAATAACATTCATTAGTGCACTACACACAAATTTATCATTCTAATTCATCGCCCAGACGAAAATATCTTACACATTCCTAATAGAAACAATTATCGTGAGGTACAGTAGGAATAACGCAAATCAAAATGGTCTCCATGAATCCAATTACATCTAACGTTAACCTAACTCTATACAGAGTCAAGTACAGTCGTGGCCAAAAGTTTTGAGAATTACATAAATATTGGAAATTGGAAAAGTTGCTGCTTACGTTTTTATAATAGCAATTGGCATATACTCCAGAATGTTATGAAAAGTGATCAGATGAATTGCATAGTCCTTCTTTGCCATAAAATTAACTTAACCCCCAAAAAAACTTTCTACTGCATTTCATTGTTGTCATTAAAGGACCTGCTGAGATCATTTCAGTAATCATCTAGTTAACTCAGGTGAGAATGTTGACGAGCACAAGATCATTATGTCAGGCTGATTGGGTTAGAATGGCAGACTTGACATGTTAAAAGGAGGGTGATGCTTGAAATCATTGTTCTTTCATTGTTAACCATGGTGACCTGCAAAGAAACGCGTGCAGCCATCATTGCGTTGCATAAAAATGGCTTCACAGGCAAGGATATTGTGGCTACTAAGATTGCACCTAAATCAACAATTTATATGATCATCAAGAACTTCAAGGAATTCTTGTTAAGAAGGCTTCAAGGCGTCCAAAAAAGTCCAGCAAGCGCCAGGATCGTCTCCTAAAGAGGATTCAGCTGCGGGATGGGAGTGCCACCAGTGCAGAGCTGCTCAGGAATGGCAGCAGGCAGGTGTGAGCGCATCTGCACACACACTGAGGCGAACACTTTTGGAAGATGGCCTGGTGTCAACAAGGGCAGCAAAGAAGCCACTTCTCTCCAAAAAAAAAACATCAGGGACAGATTGATCTTCTGCAAAAAGTATGGCGAATGGACTGCTGAGGACTGGGGCAAGGTCATATTCTCGGATGAAGCCTCTTTCTGATTATTTGGGGCATCTGGAAAAAGGCTTGTCCGGAGAAGAAAAGGTGACGCTACCATCGGTCCTGTGTCATGCCAACAGTAAAGCATCCTGAGACCATTCATGTGTGGGGTTGCTTCTCATCCAAGGGAGTGGGCTCACTCACAATTTTTGCCCGAAAAAAAAAAAAAAAACCATGAATAAAGACAAACAAAAACCCACTAATTCTGACAAACTCCAAGAAGTGATTATGAAAGAATGGGTTGCTATCAGTCAGGATTTGGCCCAGAAGTTGATTGAGAGCAGCCCAGTCGAATTGCAGAGCTCCTGAAAAAGAAGCGCCAACACTGCAAATACTGACTCTTTGCATAAATGTCATGTAATTGTCGATAAAAGCCTTTGAAATGTATGAAGTGCTTGTAATTATATTTCAGTACATCACAGAAACAACAACTGAAACAAGAGCAGTTTAGCAGCAAACTTTGTGAAAACTAATATTTGTGTCATCCTCAAAACTTTTGGCCACGACTGTACATATGGTGCTCAACTCGAAACGCCTGTCATAAAAGTTTAGCGGATAAGTATTTGAAATGCTGCTTGTTCATTTTACCTGTGGAAATTACATTAATGTCTGCAGTCTAACTCAATATTAAATGCTAGTTATTTGATTACAATATAACTCACCGTAAACATGAGAAAGCACTCTTTAATCGCTCTCCAATATTCTATCCAAAGAATAGAAAACGTGACAAAATAGTTTGAGCCGAATACAGAGGTGAATATCATGAAAATGAACACCAAGAGTTTGAAACTTTACTTACTTTATCATCTAGCAGAAGTGCACGCTCTCTTCTCAATCCAAAGGTGGATAAACTAAACTTTAGGAGGAGAACTTTAGGATATCGCCTAATTTGGGTTTGACACCCCGAAAATTCTGGATGCAGACGACAAAAAAAAAAATCACAGACAAACCTTGTAAATGCTAAAAATACCTTACATTCTCAAAATTACTATGCGAATATGGATAGTAATGCGCATCAAAGTCGCATCAAGCGATCTAATTATGGGGAACGTTAACTTAAAGTGGCAGTCAACCTTCGGGGGTTAATACACAGAACTACTATATTATAGCATATATATTGTAGCCGGAGCTACTTCTCCTTGTTTATGTCTATGACGAATCACTGGGCTACTCCGCAGCGGTACTTACCTGAACCAGTCGAAATAGTCCCAATATAAATATTTATTATATGTTTCGCCAATGATCCAGGACAAGCCAAAAACACCGTTCGGAAAATGGATTCATCGTGTACCAGCTTGTATACTTTTTTGTAAATTTTGAACGTAGACGTAGAAACTGCAGCTTTAACTCTATAATGAGTCAAGTACATGTGGTGCACAACTCGAGGCTATTGACAGAGATATCCACAAATCCACAAACATACACCAAGTTCCCGCGCGCACACGCACGCACGCACACGCACGCACACAAACACACACCTATGAGACGCGCACAAACAAAGGAATTCTTATCAGCAATTACAATATTTATTATAATTATTTTCGAGGAGAACACCATATAAATAGGACACAATAATCACATTTTAATTTAAGTAAGAAATATTTAGTATTATATAGACTAGCAATCTGTATAAATAAATAAATAAATAAATCTCCGTACATCTTATAAATTAATCGAATCATTTATTCATTTCAAAACGTTATATATTTTATGACAGTGTCAGTTTTTTTTTTTTTCAATAAATATTCTATATTTAATGTCCGTAGCGTGAAATTTCCACAGAAGCAGGGACCGGTATCCAAGGTGCTTATGTTACTATGGTAACGCATGTAGGAAGTGACGTTGCAGGGTGTTCCGAATGGTGGAATTTTGTAGAGTGAAGTTCCCTTAACAGACATTCCCCCACATGGAGTAGGGTGTAGTAATTTCAATGTATATGGACTTGCCGATTCGTTCTCTCTGATTAGTAGTAGCATTTTAAATAGACCGTTACTGGACAGTTTAGAAGAGTGGTTATCATCACCACAATAGTGTGTGGTATGGAGGGTCGGTATAATGTTTGAATTTCCGATTCTGTATTTGGATTTGATCAAGTGGAGGGAGTCATGTGGGATTCTGATGATTTAGTTATTTTTTTTTAATAGCAGGAAAAACGAGGAAAGCACATTTCACAAAAAACAGTAATTGATTCGGTTGTAGGATCCCACATATTAGCCAGATGCCGTGCTTCAATTTTCTTTTTGCTAAACATCACCTGCGTTTTGTTCCGCTGCAATATTCAGACATTATGGTGACAGTTCTGAATATGTATTGTGATTGAACAGTGATGATCATTATACTGTCCTACTCCGTCTTCTAAACTGTCCAACAGCAGGCTGTTTACAAACCGCTACTACCAATCATGGAGTATGAAGCGACAAGTCCGTCTACACTGAAAAATGTGTGTGTGTGTGTGCGCGGTGAGTTTGTGTGTATGTGCGCGCGTCTCATATGTAGTTGTTTGAGCAGTTAGTAGTATGTGCTTTTCTCCTCTTCCTACGGCTCCAGAAAATACCGTTTGGTTGCCATGTCATTTCAAATTAAAATAGCATCAAAGTGCGTCGATAGATTAAAAAGATAAGATTGTGCCGTGTAAAGTTAGCAACGAGACAGACGACCTTGTAAAAGGCAATGAACAAATCAGTTAAATCCATATTACCGTATACTGTAGATTAAAATATTGTCAGGGTTCTTTATGACAGCACATTTGTCATGCCACTGCCTAATAAACAATGAAACATTAATAAATGGGAAGGGAATAGCTAAATGGGACATTTTTAGGACATGTTTGACTATTTATCAAACGTGAGCAATTTGAATAGATACGTATAATGGACGTATAAGAATATTATGATCATTACGGTACTCCTGTTCTCTATCACAAGCGGGGTTATGCAATTTAGTATGTGGTGCTTTTGTGTGTTTCAAAACTTTTATTATTTTATTTACACTGTTGCTTTATTTTTTCATCAATTTTCCATGTAGTCATTATACAGAGCTATTCTTTATTATTTAATATGATGGGTAAAAAATTTCTCAACGTAGTTGTGAATTTTATCATGTTGAATGGGTGCATGTGTTGCAAGTACAAATATATGTTTAAGTATTCACATTCTACTGTGGTGAGAAGTAAATGCGTTTAATAACATGACTGGGTCCCTTGTTATAAGGCGGGGTCTTAGGCGATGGCTTGTATTGCTTGTTGGACGGGCCGGCACTGATTTAAAAAATAATAAGATAAGCACAGCGTTAGATATTGAGTGACGTAATGATTCGAATCGCCGCACACTGTGAGCACGATAGCGGAAGATTTCCCAGAACACCTTTAACACTAAATGGCTTTTTTAAAATAAATTATAAGAACCAATCAGAGCGCAGTGTGAAATCCACGTCAATAGGTGAGATCAAAGATGACGTTGATATGCGTTTTGAATCACGCAGATAGCGTCCTCTCTGAGCCCTCATATTGGTTGCCTGTTATTGAAATAGGGAAAATTAATTAATCGCGACTACGGTTTGAGTCTGCAGGAGGTGAGTTGTCGTCTCTCTATTTTACTATTTTAAATGAAGGAAAAGCGCTAAAAAACAAGACTCAAATCTAAATTCATCATGAGCTAATTTTTAATTTACCATAACATTTCAGCGTGTTGTGTGCTATTTTGCAGTTTATGAAAATATTTGAAGATGAAAGTCGAGGTGTCCACAGCTGTGAACTTTATTTCCCCCTTACTGAGAGGAACAAGACATCTGTCTGAAGAACAGCTCCAACACTTCAGCCGTTCCTTGCAAGAGGCTTTAGGAGGTGAGATTCAACATGACATATGAAAAAGAAATAAACGACAGATTTATATCACAGGACACTAGTACTGCCCAGAAAAACGACCTTTCATCCAAAGTGAATGATAATGATATTTTAACAACAAATGTATTCTTGCAATCATATTCAAGTTGAACTGAGTTTTTTTTTTTCTTCTTCTATGATTTTAGCACATTACCAGCACCACTGGTTCCCTGACGCACCCTTTAGAGGTTCAGGATATCGCTGTATCCGGATCAACCACAAGATGGACCCGCTCTTAGGGAAGGTCGCTCACGCCATCGGCCTYAGCAAGGAGCGTCTCTGCCACCTCCTGCCCAGCGAACTTACGATGTGGGTCGACCCCTACGAAGTGGCCTACCGTATAGGGGAGAACGGATCCATAGGCGTACTGTATGAGGCCACGCCACCGCCAGAGACTCATCTGAACTCTGTGGACAATTTTAAACAAAAACTGTGAATCAGGGACTGGAGCTGATCCAAATCTCGCTCTCCATTTGTTTTACTTTTTACATTTTTTATATATACTGTATATAGTTATAGATGTATTTTAAATAAAAAGTTTTATAGACTTAAATAACAATCCTTTCATTTTGTTCCTAGTTTAATGTAAAAACTGCAACATTTTTTGCAACTGCAAATTTAATTATTAATTTTATTGTTGGCCCAAATTTTCACAATGAAATTTGTTGACCATGATTTGTTTGGCCACGACACTACACACAGCCATGCAAATTGGTGTGTTTTTACAATCTAATGAAAATGTGGGAAGCGAAATACACAGAGGTACCTAACAGTAAAGGAGTAGTGATGTTTCAGTACTTGGGAAGTTAAGTGATTAAATTGGCATTTTAGTTTGGCTTCAGATACATTACTGCTCATGTACCAATGTCTTAAATATACAGCGCTATTTCCGGTGGTCATTGTCTCAAAGCAGCTTTACAGAGTCAAAAGAAAATTAGGGAAATTAATGTGTGAGAAAGTATGTATAAATCAGAATTGTCAGATTGTGTCGATGACGAGTACGCCGACGACGATGGTTGCAAGGAAAAACGTCCTGAGAGGGCAATAGGAAGATACCTTGAGAGGAACCAGATTCAACAGGGAACCCATTGTCATTTTTGTGATATCAGCTAGCAGAAATTGATTTGCAGTCATACTGGGTGTTATACAACAAGAAATGTGTTTAGATTATTTCAGTCCACTTTCATATTGGAGGCCTAGGTACAAAACTGTTTGAAATCCATCAGAGAACAGCTGTCTGCTGAGCTGAGAAGAGAAAAGAATAGTGATGGGAAGTCTGAATCATTTTAGTGACTCGGTTCTTTGAATCTCTTTCATCAAAATGAACAAATCTTTTTGAGTCATTTAGTTCATTTCGTTCTTTTGATCAGAAATAAAATAAAATATTAACTTTTCAATAAACAGACCCCCAACATGCCTACATACACATATTTTGGCTATAGTTCTGGTAATGAAAATATTACAATGCAGCTAAGGACATATTATGAACAGAATGAGCAGCTCACCATCATATTTTCTAGTCCGAGTCTTTCCATTCTTTTGAATCTGTTGCACTGCATAGTGTAAGGAAGTCAGGTGACAAAAGAACGAACAACTCTGACTTGGAAGACTCATTGCGGAGAACCGTTCAATTCTGTTTCCTGTGTACTGCACTGCATAACATCTATGGGAGTCACGTGACAAAAGAACGAACGACTCGGACTTGGAAGATTCGTTGAAAACCGTTCAATTCTGTTTTCTGTACATAACCTACAGAGGGTTTGCAATGCTTTGTGCATGTGCGCCCAGTAGAAAATGAAGGAATCACACTCCGAGACTACTCGTTCTTCTGAGTCACATTAAAGATTTGTTCAAAAAATCTCAAATTGTTCATGAACGACCCATTACTAGAAGAGAACTGCTAGAAGGGTCACAGTCACATATGTAAGGTGAATGTATRTGTAGTRCAGAGTGCAAGCAGGGACTCCAGCAGGACTGACATTAACAGCATAACTAAAACGTAGAGATGGAAACACAGACACAAGGTCTCCCTGGGAAGTAAAGCAACCAGTCACTCCACCATGAGGGCTGAACCGAGGTGGCTCATTAAAATTTCTATAAATAGCAGTTTGTTCTGGGCAACTGGGTCGAGCATTGTTTGTTGGTATGTTTGTTTGTCTGTCTATATGTTTTGTATTACCGTCATGTGCGCATTCCTTTTTGTTTGTTTCATTGAGTTCATATTTTAGTTATATTGTTTTACCTTTGTTTTTCTAGAGGGCTCTATTGTTTGTTTTCTTAATGTTCCTTGTGTTTGTGGATTCATGGAGCTGTCCTGTTTCATGTTTAGTTAGGCAGTGTCTCTGCTTGTGTAAGTACTATTATGTGTGATAACAGTGTTGGTCTTCTTGTTTAGTTCTTTGTTTAAAGCTTCCCTTGTATGTGTAGCCACATGAGGGCTTAGCCGCTAGCAGGGTTAGCCGCTAGTAGGCCTCGACGCATCTTGCATGCTGCGTTCCATTTTGAATATACCCGGTGTCCTCAAACCCCCGAGTGTGCACTTCCAAGTCAAGTTTGTTCTTTGCGTTCTTGGAACTGAAACACRGCATGACAAACTTTCTGAATTCTTCATTTTGAAGCAAGGAGCAGACCACTTAAAGCTGGCAGTATTTTAAGATAACGTAATRTGAATTTTTGCCTAAATTTTAAATGTTGTAGTTGTGGTATAGGAGCAAGCTTATTTTCATGTTTATTCACTTTRCCACCTTTTAAGTCGCATTTTGATATGTCAGTGAGGGGAGTTCATGTTTTTATATTTTGTGCCAAAAGTCAGCTATATTGTATATATTTTTTTATTTTAGGTAAATTGCTAGTAATATTCAGAAGATGCAATTGGGGAGTGTTTAATGACGGTCTTAATATGTCTTATGTTTCTGTATGTTTAAGAAAAAATAAAAACTGGTTGTGTTATTTTCACCCAGCAGTTGGTTAATTTTTTGGCGAAGTTTCTGGATTCATTCACTTCTGACTGAATCATATGTCACGGCGTGCGCCTGTAATGGGCGTGCGCCCAAATCTATTATCGCCCCTCGCTCACTTCGTAGGCTCCCTAGGTAGGCGGCACCCCTTCTGCATGCGTGCAAAGGGACGGGGCCGCCTATGCGGGCCGGCTGGCAGTGATTAAACGTTAATAGGATCTCGGGCTTGCTCCGCATTATAAAAGCAAGGCGCGGAGTTTAGTCCGGGGT
>QMIH01004467.1:3534-18365 GCA_003987875.1 Clarias batrachus
TTTTTTTTATTTATTTATTTTTTTTAAGGTTAAAAATGCTCCGGCTGCATCGTTGATTTGCTTCATGGTGGTGTCTGTTTTTTTTTTTTTTCTTCTTCTTCTTACTTTCTTCATTAATAAATGATCTACACTTGTACCTGCTCCTTGCCTCAATTCCCTGACACTTGCCGACCACGAACTATTTTAAAACTGGCAATTTCTGCATTTTCCCCTCTAGAGGTTGTCTCATGTCACTATTTGCTTCTGTCTATTCAACTCTCTGCTATTTGCCTGTTGATAATTTCTCTCTTCAATTCCCCCATTCAGACTGCACACAAGCGACTGGCATAGAATGCACTTGCTAGTGAAGTCTGACTACTAAATGTGTAATTTGACCAATTTATCACAAAACTGCAGGCCTGTCGCCGTTAATCACACACCCTGCAGGCAGAAACACACCCCTTTCCCTTTAACTACCTCTTAGAAGACACTAAAAAGGAGGAAAAAGAAAGCTTTGAAGCATGGATCAACAAACACCTGAGAACACCTATGGCTTTGGCGTCGCTGTGATGTAGATTTAGCTCTATACTTGTACGAAAACTCCAGAGGGTTTTTCTTTAACATTAGCAGAGAATTCAGAACAACGCGTCAGTAATGCAGTTAATGCTGGCAGCTTTCCCAACCGACAGGACTGACAGGAAGTGATCGAGATGAAAGTGTTTGTTACTTTAAGATCAATAATGATGGGGTGTGTTCTTTGGTATTTCAGCATTGTTAAATGATGGATTCTGATTGGCAGAAAGCTGTTGATTAACTTTCTGTAACAACAGTACAATTGCAAATAACAACAACAACAACAAAAACAACAACAACAAGTTTTAGTGCCCACCTTCACTTTTTTTCTTTTTTTGATGGAAAAGAACTGTTTTTGCACCACAAATGATGTCCTTTCTGTCTACCCCTGTCTTCACTCATACTCTGTTCTTACACTTCCTCCTCTGTGCCTTAACCAGTTATCTGTGTTCACAGCCATTCATCGGATACCATCGTTCGCTCAGCAGTTAATGGCACTCAGCAAAATCATTCCCAGACAATCAAAGGCTGTTTGGAGTGGAACAGATGTTTCGGGGAAACGATCCTGCAGTTTTAATTAGCCATCAATACTCACAACGCGTATGAGTCGGTAAGAAGCTGAACAGTGAAATATAGCTGTCAAGATCCTCCTGTGTAAACGCTAATAGAGATTTTGCGGAGGCTATTTTCAGCAGACAGATCTGATGGGGCCGCAGAACTGTTATTGAGCTGAAGAAGCTTCTCATCCAGCTATATCACAGAGTGCTGGATAGAATGGTTGTGACTGGTGTAATAATAATAATAATAATAATAATAATAGTTTTATGCATTAATTTCATTCATTATTTATTTGGGTTTTCTATTTCACACAATACTGAATATACTGTGAGGTAAAGCATTGCAGAAGGTAAAATCTGTGTTACCTTTATTAAATATTACAAAATTGGGCAGTTATTTTTTTTTTTTTACATGCTCATATATTTCACAACGCTGGCAATAACTGTGTGTGCGAAGAATGATATTAAAACAAAAATAAACAATTTTCTTAAATTGTTTCTCAACATTTGTTCTAATAACTTTTTTTTTTCTAACTTGGTTACCATGTCGTTCTGTTTTCATCTGCTTTCCGGAATATAACCATGAGGTGTGTCTTGGGAACCAAATTACTTTTATTTTTATTGATATTGCCTTTTGCCAAACTGTTTTAGGAGCATTCATTCGATGGTATCCCATCATCTTGTATTTAACGTTTTTCCGATGCCGTTTCAGCAAAGTAATTCCAACTTTCAAAGATCTACCTAATTTCCTACCTACAGTCGCTGCTCCAACACCCATAACGATGCCAAATGAACATCACCACCACTGTGGCACCAAAGAACAAGTTACAGTCTGTGTACTGTATGGAGGACACCTTTAGCAATGATCCTGCCACAGGTGAGCTTTAAACACGATTCCAAGCCTTAATTTCTTACTTGTACACCAAAGGATAAAGAGACCCAGAGCCTCAGGCAGGCAGGAGACACTCCAAGTTTATGTCCAACAGTTTCCTCTATAAAGATACAGGAAATAAAATAGCAATCAGGGATTCTTGTTGTGTGTTAACGGGATGAACTCTAACTGTTAACCAGCTTTGTGTTCTGGTGCAATGGCTGAGTGCTTTCAATTTATTTATTTTTTTTTTTTTTTCCCCCACGCATGCTCATAAACACTCCAGTGGTCATTAGAGGAAAAAAAACAAAAGACCAATAAAAAAAAAAAGGGTTGTGAGTGTAACACAGGCCTGGTGGGTGTGGAACTCATGAGCCTCGAGCAGTACACTTTAAAAGAGAGAGAGCACTTCAGTTAAATGCTGTTTAGGAAGATTGATAGGGAAAAGAGTCGAAGCAGAAGGAGAGCCATTAGAGCTAAAGAGCTGTCAAAGTAAAGAGCTAAAGCACAAAGTGGAATTCAAATTACCTTCCAGATGCTGATTGATTCGAACACATCAGGGTGGGAGGTTTTTGGATAATAATCAACGTTTGGGTGGTGTGATGGAGTTACTGCTAACAATCTGCACGTCCTGAAACGCCGCAGTAACGTGAGGATTATTATGATTCTTTTCATAACTTGTGCTTTTTTTTCCCTCCATTTATACTCACATCGATTATTTTTTTTTATTCTTTATTATAGTGAAAGTGAACAGTTGTTCCCTCACAGCCTCTTCTTATTGTATTTCTTCTTTTGTAAAAGAGATGTAAAGTGCATCCAGAAAGTACTCGCAGCACTTCACCTTTTCCACATTTTGGTAGCGGACTGCGATAAATCCAAAATTCATTGTTGGAGATTTACTGATAGACATGCAGATAATAAAATACCTCAATTTTCCATTGCTGTGTTGAAACAAACAGATTCGATGTTCTCCCTATTGTGACCTCATACAAAAACAACCCCTGGATTTTTGCTCCCCGAGTTTTTGATTCTCTGGATCTCTGGATCAGTGTGGCTTCGCAGGAGCTCATTTACATAGACACAGAAATGGTGCATTCAGGACTGAAGGGAGTTTGGGGTATGAAAAAAAAAAAAAAAAAAAAAATCAGTCATCTTTCTTCTTGAGTATTAAACACATTGGGAGAGCTCTAAATCATATCTTAAAAAAACACACATTGAGATGTACTTTACCTGGAGCATTAACACACACACATAGTTATTGGACTTTTAATAAGGACACAAAAAAGATATATTTAAAGAACGTTTAAATAGATAAAAAACATCGAAAAAAAAAAATTCTCATCCTTCAAAAAAAAAAAGAAAAGAAAAGAAAAAGCACAAACACAAAAACACACTTCTTCCATGAATATTAAATAACCTCAGTAGAAAACGTCCCTCTTACACTAGTTGTGCTAAACACTGCACAGGTCTACAGTATGACTCCCATCAGCCACTACACCTCACTTCTTTGTGACTCGTCTTTCACTAGTATTAAAGTTTCATAGAGCACTTGGGATCTAGCGTTAGTTTTCTCGTAGTAACGTGGTACCTTAATCCTGATTTGTGCTTCTGTGACTCTCTCTAAAGGCAGCGATGGGGTCAGTGGTTAAGGCATTGGACTACGTTTTGGAAGGTCCCAGGTTTAAACACCATGACCACCAAGTTGTCCCTGCTGGGCTCTTGAGCAACCTACACAAGAACAAGAACAAAAAGAAATGACTCCAAAACATAAAGGAGGGAAGATGGTCAGTACGACTTTCGATGATTTCCGAAAATGGTGTGGAAGTGTAGAAGAAGAAGAAGCCAGAAATGCCATGCTACAAGACGGGCCAATCACAGTTGCTGCAGTTGACGGTGTAGACTTGATGCAGGAACAAAAACAATAATAGATTTATTCATGTCATGTTAGTATTGTCGCACCATCTTCTTTTTTTTTATTTCTTCACCTTCGTGTTTGTCACTAAAAATCAATGGAATCTGCACTTGAATCTGCCTCCGCTCCCATCCTGTGCCAGCTGTATCAAAGTGTTTGTATTTATGGAATATTTACCCTGATATATCATGAAGTTAGATTAAATTTGATTTGAATATTTCGGATCTGTTATGGAACGAGACTCTGCATCAGGTCGAATCATGTTCGAATGAAATGAAGTTGAATATATAGTGCGAAGGTAAATTCAAGAAAGAAATGCGTCCTTTTTCTTTTTTTCAAAAATGTAATTAATTCTCGCTTAACTTCGTTTTGATCCTCGAAAGCGAACTCGGATACGAACGCTCGCTGTCATGTATTATGAAGCCGGTTTATTTGCATGCATTAAAGTTTATGAAGACCGTGTGATTGTCGGGTTCCTCTTATGGGATGTGAAATATACACTACAGTAAATGTATAATATCCTGGTTTGTGGCGCAGCGCCGCATGCTAAACACTCGCTGCTGTGTTTTTAAAGAGCATTCGCAGCACGTACAGTAGATGATTTCAGTGATGAGTTTTACGGCGTGTTTGTTGGATTAGACGTGTGTGAGTCGGGGGTGCGGATCCAGGAAGTCAGTTGGGTGGCGTTTATGGTGGCGTGTGTGCATTACTGTTTGTGTGTTTGTGTGTGTGTGGTTATGTGTGTTAGGGTAAGGGTCAGTGCATGTGTGAGTGTGGAGTTTAAAGTGGTCGCCGGTGTTGACTCTCTGGCTCTCTTTAGCGCGTGACGAGGTGACGGGCCCGGATTGTGATTTTTCCGGCACTATGCAGACTGGCGATGTCACTCATGACTCTGTCAATCACGGCTTTTACCCAGAGTTCTTCCCAAACAGCTGTACACGCGTTCACACAACCATTTATTTGAATTTTTCCAAAGAGCTGTGTGAGTGCAGAGCAGGTCGTGTGCACACACACGCACATTTACGGGAAGTCAGAAGAAGATCAAGCAGAAGAGATGTCAGGATGTAAGGATTAAAATACGCGTTGTGTACGCACCGAGGTTGCCAGCAGCGGATCAGTGTAAAACGTCCCCACTTTGTGTTTATCTGGGTCACCAGAGATAAAAAGATAAAACCTCTACAGTAGGTTTTCACATACACTCAATAAAATCATACATTCATCCTTGTTTTACTGTGTATGTCACGTCTCAGCTCTCCTGATATCAGCATTTTTATTTTTTTTTTTGATTTTGTTCTATATTATTTTTTTGTGTGTTCCTTCAGGACTTCAACTTTTTATTTCAATAAATCCTACACTTGGATCATACCCATCGTGAACGTGAAATATTACAGTATGAAGTCTAATATTGCATTTCAAATAAATCTTGTAGTCTCAGTACAACGCTAGGAGTGGAACAGGGGATTAAAGGTGCAATAGTAGATTTATTGTTTCTTTTTTTTTTTCTCTCTCTTACTAGTACTGAGACATGAAAAAAAAAATATTGAGAGCATGAAAAAAAACGACAGCGTAAGCTGCAGAATGTGGCTGAGAAAAGCTGTTTGGAAAACTGCGTCCCAGTCTGAAATGAACGCTTTCTTGCTTCCTTTCTCTCCTCCTCATCTAACCTGTAGAGGTGTGAGCCACAGGTAGACTGTCGATTACATTTCTGTGGCATTATTATTTTGATTTGTTCGTTTCATCTGCACTAAAGTTGACTGTCTGATCTGTCACAATACAGGATGTGTTTTAGTTTTTGAAGTTTTTTAAAATGACTCGGTATCACATAAGCATTGAAATGCTGTGTAACATTGTTTGTACAAAACAGATCATTTTTCCGGTCAAATTTCTGCTCCGCACTCCAGTCCAGTAGGGGGCAGTATTGCAACAGGTCCCCGAGGCTCAGAGCAATCATTCACTGTAGAGCGTTTAATGCTCGTACTTGTGAATCTATCCTGAATCAAAAGCTAAACAAATGATTCATTTCAATTAAAAAAAGATATTCATTAATTTGCATCACTTCAATTATACAGCTATAGTAACTTGGGCTGTGTTCCATTCCACAGTGGACTTTAAAGGGTGCTCCCTAAGTGCTCCCTAATCCATGCTCCCGTGCAGTTAAGGAAAGTTACCGCGGCAAATAATTCAACCATTCAGACGTCACTTCCTACATGTGTCACCATGGTAACATAAGCTCCTCATGTACCTGCTGCTCACTACTCGCTAATTTCACAAATTAAATATTTAATATTTATTGAAACAAAAAAACAAAACAAATAAAAAAACAAACAAACAAAAAAAAACAAACAGACAAAAATATATATTTGTCTGTTTGTTTGTTTGTTTTGTTTTTTTGTTTGCTTTTTTGTTTGTTTGTTTGTTTTGTAAATATATAATCAACTCTCCTACCATAATAAAACTTATACTATTGAAATGTGTTTAACTCGTAAAATAAATTATTTGATAAAGATGTACAAGATTGTTTTTTTTTTTTGTTTTGTTTTTTTGTTTTATATATTATTAGCCTTTATACTGTAATACTCTGGATTTATTGATTTAAATAAAATAAAATAAAAAACATTATCATATTGATATCTGGTTGTTATTATGTTATTGTAATGATAATAGATATATAAATCCCTGTTCGTGTTCACGGTTCCCTTTGAACTGAGCAGTTCCCCTCCCTGTGGTTAGAATCGCAGAGTCCCCCGTGCAGCACAGTACACACTTCGCAGGGAACTTCAAGACGATCGGGCCGCACCTTTAGCTTGGGCTTGAAAGTAATGCCACCATGACAGTTCTTACAGTACTCATGTCAAAGCTAGTTAGCATGCAAACTCTAGCTGAACTCTGGAGCCCAAGGGAGGAGGCTTGTGTTTCCGGTGTGTATGGGGAATTTAACCATTAGGGATTACTCTTGACAGATTTTGACTTTTTTTTTTTCCCCCTTCATGCACTTTTAATGATCCTGTAACTAAGTCCCATCCTACTCTCCTGTCTGAGTTTCGGAATACCATTGCAAGTGACAGTTTGTTATATTTTCTGACACTTTGCAAAAACGGCAGAACTGACAAACTTTAAAACAACAACCAACTTGAAAAGATTCATATTTCTGTAAAATAAAACCCTTTCTTACTGTGTGAGCAACTGCCTGTCATAGTGAAGGAAGAGAAATGAGTTTGTCAGAGATTCCGACTGTAATATCCTCTCATTTCTCAATGGACCTCTCTCTCTCTCTCTCTCTCTCTCTCTCTCTCTCTCTCTCTCTCAGGCTCTGCATGAAGCGATCAATCAATCGTTCAAAGTCAGCTTTGTCCACTCTAATTCATTAAAACTTCTCTGTCAATGTCCTCTAGGCAATTCCACTAATGTGCTAAGCTGGAATACAGCTTCTACCCACACACACACACACACACACACACACACACACACACACACACACACACACATGCACAGCTTGCAGGCTATGTATATATCACCCGCCTTGTGTATTCGTAAATGTTTTTTTTTCTTGTCATGTTATGGATTACATGTAGACCTTGTTGCATGTTCAGTACCAGAATCATGACTGACGATACCACTCCACGCCACAAGAGGTCCCCACTACCAAAGTACATACTTTCGTTTCACTTCCTCATTTATGCACACTATAAAAAAGTGACAATTCTTAAAACCTTTATGAAGTCTCGCCTCCATTATCATATTAAAAATTTATTTTTTTAAAAAGACTTAAAAAAAATATTTAAAATACACACACACACACACACACACACACACACACACACACACACACACACACATATGCATTATTTGGGTAAAGCTCAAATTCCGGCATGAAAGCTAACCGTGCCTAAATCCATAAGCCAAATTGTTGAACTGCTGATGTAAAGATCATGAGTGCAAACCCAAGTTCCACCAAACAGCCACCGTTTGGATCTTGAGCAAAGCCCTCAAACCTCATCTGCTCTCATGGATAATGAGATAAATGGAAGTTCGCTCTGGATAAGTAACACGTGCAGTGATATGCAAATGCAACGTACAGTCATGCGGCGTCGAACCTGATCCGCACCGGATCATCATCATGCGCTCAAAGCTGAGGTGAGGCATGAGACCTGCTCCTGGCTTAAAAAGAAAAACAAATGGGTGAGTGGAGTGAAAAAATAAAATACGTGGGACAGAGATGCACTTGAGGTTCACGCGCAATTCATTTCCCCAGCACTCTGCGTAAAAAGGTCAGAGCATTAGCGCTTCGAGTGCTCGGCTTCATTTCCGACGAGCTCACGGCTGACCTATGAAGCGGAGCCAAAGGAAATAATTGGATGCTTATTGGGATATGTCCGCATTTTAATATAAAAGGAAATGTGACCTCAAATATGGCAGTTTTTTCCCCCCACAGTTCTTGCTAGATTTCACAGCGTTTAGTGCGGATGAGGAGCTCTCACTTCACTTTGCATTGCTGTGGGTTAAACGTAAAGCCAGGTTGAATATCGTCATCATCACATCTCCACCAATGCGCTGAGGAAGTCTTAAATCTGATTGATCTGAAGATGTCGATGAATTGTTTGAATAACTCAGAAAATAATTGAATCAATAAATCCATAATATTACAGTATATAGGCTAATAATCTACGGGGTGGTGACATGCGGCGAGTGCTACGCTGTGGGCTCTTGCTGGATGAAGCTAGGACAGCCACTGATGGTTGTTCATTAGTGACAGTTTTCATGCGTCCACATTTTGGCAAATCCAACACTGAACCAGTTTCACGAAACTTAGCAAGCAGTTTGCTAACTGTAGCATGGGAGATGGGTGGCCTCGTTGGGTGTCTTGCGTTGAAATCTGCTGCACTGACCAGGTTACTGCGTTCAACACAATTTCGATCCGCTCATCACGTGTTAACCTCTTCGACATGTCAATGGCTGTGAACAAAGAGAAACTTGTAAATAACTCATGAAAGAATAAAGTGACGTTAAAACCAAGCACACCGTTGTTTTTCTTGTGAAATTCCCAATAAGTTTGATGTGTCACATGACCCTCTTCCTATTGAAAAAAAAACAAAAGTTGGATCCAAGATGGCCGACTTCCAAATGGCCACCATGGTCACCACCCATCTTGAAAAGTTTGCCCCCTCACATATACTAATGTGCCACAAACAGGACGTTAATATCACCAACCAGTCCCATTTTATTAAGGTGTATCCATATAAATGGCGCACCCTGTATAAAAAACAAACACCAAAAAAAATGCACAATAATATTTTCTCGTATATTTACATATAACAGAAAAATAACTCGATTCCTCTCCAACACTGAGTTTAGCTTAAGATTCTTATCTTTTTTTTTTTTTTTTTTTGGGTAAATCCCGCCTTCTATGTTACGATTGGAAGTAGATCTCCTGTGATTGGCGAGATGCTTTACTACTGTACTCATGAATTGAATCAGTACATATGAATCAGAATCAGTGCTCCTTGCTCAGTCAGACACCCAATGGATGAAAGTGAAGACCGGTGGGAGAGACCTGTTTGTTCTCAAAGTTTACGGAAGCAAATCGTCTCCTCCTGGAATGTTTCACCCACATGGGGAAATGTGCGCAGGAAGAATATAGTTAATCCAACAAGACAGAATCGATCAGATCAAGTGTGTACACGGCTGATTACTGTACTGTATAAACCTACTGAACAGCTTGTCAAGGGATTACACACCACATTCGTCCCCATTGAAAGTTCATTTGGATCGGGTCCGCCGTTTCTGATTGAAGCGTTTTTTTTTTTTTTCAGATTGGCTTATTATTTTATTATTCTTATTATTACTAAGATTAGAGTCTATGAGATCAGGGAGTTAGAAGGACTGAAGGCTCCTCCTCCTCTTCCTCCTCTTCCTCCTCGTTCTCCCCCTGACCGCTTCTCACTTTCTGTTTATAGTTTCACCACAACACTAATTTAATCTCTTACCCTCAGGTAGGGCTGCCAAGTTGTGTGTTTGTTTGTGTGTGTGTGTGCTAGAATGTATGAGTCATGTATTCATTTACATGTTCAATTAATCTGTTCAAACATGGATTGCATGTGAGAGAGAGAGAGAAAGAGAGAGAGAGAGAGAGAGAGAGAGAGAGCCCTTTGGGATAAAATAGTGGTATTCAAATGGCCTTATTTAAATGCAAGCCTTAGACCCTGTGGGAAAAATAAGGGAGTGTGTGAAAGAGAAACAGTGAGAGAGAGAGAGAGAGAGAGAGAGAGACATGAGAGACAACAGTATGCAAAATAGAGAGTAAAAGACATTCAATGTGGGGGAGAGAGAAACAGAGTCAAAAACAATGTGAAAAAAAAACCCAGAAAGAGATAAAAATAGGAAAAAGGAGACAGACAGACGGAAAGAATGAATGACACAAAGAGAGAGAGAATGAAAGGCATCCCACTTGTTTGCAATTGACTCATCATCTATACCGCTTTATCCTGTATACGGAATGGGCCTGGAGCCTGCCCCAGGAGACGTAAGAGAGGAGAACGAGGCGGGACACACCCTGGACGTGGTGCCAATGTATCATGACACAAACACACACACACACACATGATCATTTCAGCACTACGGACAATTTGGAAACGGCAGTCAGGACAATCTGCATGTCTTTGGACTGTGGGAAGAAACCGGAGTCTCCGGAGGACACCCACCAAGCACGGGGAGAACATGCAAACTCCACACACACTAAGACCTGAAGTGGGAATCAAACCCAGAACCTGAAGGTGCAAGGTGACAGCACTAACCACCACACCACCAAATTCATGTTATTTTAAGTGAAAGAACTTTTTTTTTTTCCACTTTCTGTAGGTCTTTTGTGATCTCAGTCGTGTCCAACTTAACACTATTTTACTAGAACGTACAGTCATATGACTCCAGGTCTTAGGAAATCTGTAAATCATTCTCAAGACGTGTAAATCACTCTTAGGGCACGTTGTGTAGGTCACATTTTTAGGGTGTTATTATGTCCATTAAACAGGTTAAACTACTAATTAGCATTTAATACACATTCCAATAAGTGTCCATTAAGACATTAATTAACTGCCAAGGCGAACGTGAACAAAAAAAAAAATGAGATCATTAGTTAATTGACTAATGGCGGTGTTGTTGTAATCACAACTGGCAGGCTAAATATTCAGTACTTCCCTGTAACACGGGAAGCTAATGTTAAGCCATCGCGAGGACAATATGGCGAAATGATTTCTTCATGACGTTCCTGATGAAACTCCTCTTTGCTTCACATCCATGTTGCTCTATAAACACACCTTTTTTAAAAGGTTTCTCTGAATGGCGATGCTCTCAGCTCCGTGTTCTGGGTTTCCATCAAACGCTCATTGACTGATCAGTGTCTTAGCAACCGAATCAAAAGAGATCATGCGCGTGGGCGAAGGCTCTCTGCGCTCGAACAGGTGCGTTACGACGGTCCATCAGCAACCCTGAAGCACAAAGCAGCAGAAGATCACAATAAAACATCTTCACTTACATGTTTTCAGTTCCTGAGCTGGGCTTTCCTTCATCACTGCAGGTGTTTGCGACGACCTTCACGTTCTCTGTAGGAGCGATGATATCAATCACTTGTAGCGGGGTTAGAGGTCATTGCTGCCTGGAAGCGTTATTCTCACACACCGCTTTCTCTTTTAGAATCTGGTGTGCTGTGGAGGCTGGAGATCTGGCAGACGCTAAATTCATCATAACTGAGTGCAGAAAAAACAAACAAACAAACAAACAAACAAATAAAAAAAAGCAAATTTTTGCACATTTTCTATAATGCAATATAATTGAAGGTAACTTTACAGGTAGGTATGAACAAACAAGAAATCAGTCATTAATTTTATTAATAGAAATCGCAAAATCATTGGCTAATTGCTGTGTACAAAGCACATGCAGTTCAAGGCGATAACCCTTCATCGCTCATTATTTTTCTAAAATAACCAGTTTTAATAAGTGTTTTATTCATACATAATTATCTTTGCTATATTCTGCACTATGATATGATTTTAATAAGCAGTTCCTTGTTGTGCTTGATTTTTTTTTCCCCCTATGCTTTACTAACAGATTTATTTCTATTAAACTCCAAGGAATAGTCAGAGTTTGGAGACTTTTCTAAATAATTGAGATCACACGACCTTTAGTTTTCTCACAATCTTATTTGACATTTTTATATGTTCGGAATTACAAAAAAAATAAAAATGTCATGGCAGTGTTGGCTGAGGTAGTTGAGGCTCTGGATTGCTGATCAGAGGGGGTTGGTGGTGGTCGTGGTGGTGGTGGTTGGGGTATGGGGGAGGTGTGCTTAAATTGGCATGAAGGTTGGCGGAAGATTATCACCTAAGGACCTCGGGCTTGCTCCGCCCTGGCATGTGAAAAGCAGCTAATGCTAATGCGACCAGCCGTCGATGAGGAAAAGGCGTTGAGTTCGCCATTGAAGCCCCAACTGGGTAATCTGTCCGAACGTCAGAGGTCAAAAGTGCTCATGCCGACGGCGTGCCAATGGATGGCTGGGCGAGACCAGGTGGGCAAGTCTACAAATGTAGGTGTTGAGCTTCATTAAGTCCCGCACGATCAAAAGCCAGCAGGACAAAACCACTCTGCCGACAAAGGCAGGCGGACTACCTACCGACGATTTACGTCCTAGGACTTATGGCACAAGGGCAGCTGGACGAAGTGTCACTGTTCAAACAGATTGCGGCTGGGAAGAGTGATGCCATACACCCGGCGAACTTCGCAGGCGGCAGAACAAGATGCCACCATTCATGTGCCGTAAGTAACGATGTCATGCGAAGTCCTGCACAAGCCGCCGCAGCATAAGCACAATCTGTTAAGTGTTGGCCCGTGACCCAGAGACGAGAGGCTGGCGTTATCATGGCAGCTGCATCGAAGGCTCAATGTTATCTTATAATACGCAATATTCCGGTATAAAACGTCTTCGGTACATTTTAATATTAACAGTATCACGTCTAGATTTATCACGCTATCCTAAAGCAACCATTGTACTTTTTTTTTTTTCCTTCAAGCTGTGATCTACTTTGTAATAAATTTATAAATGTGTAATTGTCCTTCTATTGTTAAAAAGCAAAATGACCACATTCACCCTTTCGAGATTAATTTATGACTGACGTGGAACACGATGCTGGATCTCCCTACATTTGCATCCAAAGTCTAATTTGCCTGGGGAACAAGCAAAATGAGAATTTATTAAAGGGAAAATATTTTTTAAAAAAGGATTCATGGCTTTTTGCTCGCTTGCTTACCTGGAGATATTTTACATGAGAATTACTCAGAAACAAAGCGCTAAAAGAGAAATAATTAGCTTCTCTGACTCCAATGGTAATTAAGAAGCAGGAGAAAAAAAAAAAAAAAAAAAAAAAAAAAAAAAAAAAARAAAAAAAAAAAAAACCTGGCAGTGTGTGGATTTTCCCAGAATCACAACTTTGCCGTGATGGAGATTATAGTAATGAAAGAGCCCTCCATGTGTGAAAAGCGGAGAATTAAAAGGTACACCGGTGCACGCTCTGATTCAGAGTAATCCACCAAGATGAGACAGGGATCCCGATATTTCATCAACACGGATATCGATCAGCTGCGCACGAGGAAATAGAATATGATTTAGGAAAGCAATGAGAACACATGTGGAGCTGATGGTTTCTGAGCAAACGACTATCCTGAGCGCGGCTGTAACCCTGGACCCTTCAGAAGCTGCAGTTTCGCACAATAAACTAGAACATTTCTCTAATGATTATTTTTAAAACCATAATATAATGTATTTTTTATGAAGTTGATAAAACATAGGTCAAGAAACTGTAAGCCATGCTGTTTAATTTTTAAACTGCATCTGCCCAAGCTACTTGCATCTGCTAAGTATATGCTAAGTCTATTAAATCAAAGC
This sequence comes from Clarias batrachus, assembly GCA_003987875.1. NCBI lineage: Eukaryota > Metazoa > Chordata > Actinopteri > Siluriformes > Clariidae > Clarias > Clarias batrachus. Next base: position 17,358 of record QMIH01004467.1, read on the forward strand.
AAAGTTAAGTGTACAGTACTTGCAGGACTAATGACTAGTACAGTATACTTGAAGTTTGCTATTTTGGAACAACTAATTTTACTAAGTGTATTTAAGTTGTAATTAAATTGTACGAAAGCAAAGTGGAACAACACACACATTGCCATATACTTATACTAATGTATCATTCTTAATAATGTACTTATATACAGGAAATTTGCATATATATTTAATGTATTATAAGTACATTACAGCTAATTTGACTGTGTTACAAATACACTAGTAATGCTGTATACACTGGATAAATTCCTATTGCAGCATCCTGTTATACTTCTGGCCGCAAAGGACACTTTGTGGTTAATAAAAATATACTTTTATTATATCATACAATACACACAGCCGTCTATAATACAGTATTGCAAATTTGTACATTAAAGGTGTTTAGGCTAATTTGCAAATGATCAATTCATTTGCTACACTATGGCATGTTTTTGAAACACATTACATACTGTAAGCTGCTGCTGCTGCTGGAGAATTGCGCTAGCTGTCCTGTCATTGGGAAAAATGTCCAGGCCACTGTCTGGACATTAAGACCCACATTGACATTCAAGTCGGAATGGTGGATTCTGGCTCACCACGGCCGCTACTGGACCACGTTAGCCACGCTGCCTTGGTCGCCTTTATCTTTCACGTTCTGCTGCTACAGAGGCACTGGGCAAGGCTGCCTGGTCGTTACTGCAATCATGCTGCTGAGGAATCTGCAAAAGCTGCTTCCTTTTCAGGTCCCCTTGCTTTAGACCCATGAATGAACAACCTCACTTTTTTTTTTCTCCTTCTCTTACAAGAAAAAGGTAGTTCATTAATGTGGCCCTCCGTTGGTATGATTATGATAAAGGGACAATCACACAAGCAATATTTTTTATGTGGGGATCTTTTATTCCTGACTGCATCTTACAAAGAAAATACAGCATTAAATATATTAGCCTTAAGTGCTCTTAGCAATAAACAAATAAACAAACAAAATAAACA
>QMIH01004473.1:0-18326 GCA_003987875.1 Clarias batrachus
ACTCCTATTTATAACCTGCAGGTGCACCTTATTCGGTGACGTCATGCCTGGCACAGGTTATAAGCCGAAGGTATTCGGCGGGTTTTGACATGCACAAGCTTCACAACCGGCAACAAAGAGATGTTCCCATAGCGTTTTCACGCAGCATTGAGTGTAGCTTTTGAAAGGGAACAGTATGCATCCACACACACTGCAGCTGGAATCAAACTAATGCCAGTGTGGTCAAAAAGCTTACGTCTAACTGCAGGTGGTCCTATGACTATAACTTCTATAACGTCTTTTCAGGATTAAGCAGAAGGAAGTTAATTAGCATCCAGTCTCTTATATTCTTCACGTTTTTTCTCGTCTGGTTTGAAAACTAATACCATGCTTATGAATGATGTTGCCCAGAGGAAGCACACAAAGAGAAAAAGCAGTGGGCCTAAAACCAAACACTGTGGAACACCAAACTCCACTTGAGAACATGCAGAATAGTCATCATTTAGATCTACAAAATGATAATGATCAGTCAAATAGGATCCGAGCCAGGAGAGGGCCGTTCCTTTAATTCCTACTACATTTTCCAAACTGTGAGGGAGAATAAATCCTGACTGATACAGGTCATGTATGCTATTTCTATGTACAGTAGATATGAACATAGCTGCTGTGCTACACTACCTTTTCCAAAATCTTAGAGATAAAGGGAAGATTTGATATCGGCCTGTAATTGGACAGCCGACAGGGTTCAGAGGTCAGGTTTCTTAATTAGTGGTTTAATAACTGCTAATTTAAAAGATTTTGGAACATACCCACTGCTGAGTGAAGAATTCATTATTTTCAACAGAGGTTGGGTTATTGCTATTAATATCTGCTTCAGGTGCAAATGTATCGGTATAGGATCTAATATACAGGTTGATGATTTTGCAGAAGAGATTAGTAAAATTAGTTTTCTAATTTTAAAAAGGATTCTAGGTTCTGCTCTGATATGGTTAGTTTATCATTTGCATCAAATAAATTGTCTCGTTTCAAAGCCAGATTTGTTTTGTGCCTAATATTCACAATCTTGTTTTTGAAAGTGTACATTAAGTCCTTACCACTGTTTGTTTTTGTAGTGATTTCTGTAGTGGTCTTATTTCTAACTTTTACTATGCTATTAACTAAAAATGTAGGATTATTTTTGTTAGTTTCTATAAGAGTGGAGAGATACACCGATTTAGCCACACTTTTAAAGTGCTTTTTAAAAGTTCTTTAAGTTGGAGTTTAGGAAAACATGGTGGCCAATGCAGTTTTACACTGACTTGCAAAAGTATTCATACCCATGAAACTTTTCCACATTTTGTCACATTACAACCACAAGTATACACTAAATTTAATTCCAACACAAAGTGGAAGGAAAATAATAAATGGTTTTCAAAAGTTTTTACAAATAAAAATCTGAAAAGTGTGGTGTGCATTTCTATTCAGTCCCCTTTACTCTGATACCTGATTCCATTGTAGCCAATTACCTCCAGAAGTCACCTAATTATGAAATAGAGTCAATCTGTGTGTAATTTGCAGAGATGGCATTATACGGTATATACAGTACACCCTAGTTAAAGGACAATAAAAACAAATATATTCTTTTATTTATGTATTTATTTAGTTTTACCACTATAGTTGTTAAGCATGATTTATCACTTTGGCATCCAGATGCTTTTCATGCAACACTTTGAGAATTTATAGATCAATTTCACCTAAATAAAAGAAATATATGATTTGACATTCAGAGGTCTCCTGCTCCCATTCCGTACAAGGCAGAAATAGTGTGAGTAAAGAGGGTATTATTTTGCATTATAGCACAAATGTGGAATACGGTGTATTAATGCTGATAATCTCACATAATAAAGTTTTTTTTTTTTTTTTTAAAGCAACCTCATTTTCCCTCTTGTCTGTTCTAGCCACAATCACTGTCCTGATCATCTGTCATCATCTGCACCTGTTTTTCACTGGTGCATGCCTTAAAAAGAAATAAAAGTTGACCTAACGTGTAACAGGGATAGTAATAGTGTGAGATCATACAGTACTTAGTATAAAAGCACCCTTGGTATACATAACTGCACATAACTAAATTCTATACATACTGTGCTTTGAATAACGCCTTAATGTTATATATACTGTATTAATGTCTTTAATCAACTGTATTATAGCACTAATTTCTATACACACACTTGTATGGACACATGAGTATACATACATAGTGCATTAGAATACATAAATAGTACAAAAGTATACATACATAGTGTGTACCTGGCCAGGATGTCTGGGAGCGTCGTATGGATGAAATTCTTAATGCTCTGGTGCTTCATGGAATTCTCCAAAAACTTAAAGGACTTCAGGTAGATAGAATTGTCATTCAAATGGCTCTCCATTTTTAGCTATTTCCCTGAAACACACTAACATTGTAACTGTCACCGAGGATTTCATGGAATTCTGGTGTCATTGAAAAGGAATCTCAAACAGAAACTGAAACTGAAAGAGGCTTCCGCTTCACCTTCACTATCTCTAGGTATATTAACCTTATATTTCTTTGAGACACAGATGTAAAAAAAATGACATTCGTTATTTGGATGTACTATTCTGGACAGCAGGTGTATTCTACAATAATTTATTTAATAATAAAATAATAATAATAATAATAATAATAATAATAATAATAATAATAATAATAATTATTATTATTATTATTATTGTTGTTGTTGTTGTTGTTGTTGTTGTTATTGTTATTATTGTTATTATAAAATCCTGTAATCCGGTAAAAAAGCTGGTAATTGAAAGATTATAATTGAATCATCAGTATTTGAGCACAAGCTTCTCCAAACTGTGGAGTTTTAGAGCCGTGTTATACAGAAAATTTGCCATAAAGGAATTGAGAATTCCTAAGTTTTAGGCATGTTTGCGCAGAAGTGGACACTCTGGCTCCAGAAATGAAAAGTCCTCAAAAATATTAATTTCATCTATTAAGTAAACTAGCTGATAATAATAAGCACAGCTCTTCAGCCAGATAGACTCGAACATACTCAGAGGTGGAAAGAGGACTAAAATTGTGTACTCAAGTAAAAGTACTGTTACTTCAGTGAAATTTTACTGAAGTACAAGTTACCATTATAAAAATCTCCTCAAGTAAAAAGTAGCTCATAAAAAAATTTACTCAGAGTAAAAGTTACCGAGTTACTTTTTTTTTTTTTTTTTTTTTACAGCGGGGGTGAGATGAGGTATTCTAGCATAGTTAAAAAAAAGATGAGCAGATATAAATCTCGCTGTTGTCTTGCTTTTGCTTGAAAATCAAAATAAATATGGCGTTACGTCCCAGTCTAGGTTTGGGCCGTACAGCAAAAGAATGGTTCAGGATTCTATTATAAACTGTATGGAAATGGTGGTGTATGGCAGAAAGAATGTAACAGGTGAATCTGGTGCTGAGCATTTTCTAATTGTTTGTGCATTTGTGCTTTACAGTAAGACTGTAACTTATATACTTGTAAATAAAAGCTTATCAGCAATAGCAGGGATAACCCCTGGAGGATGCCTTGCACCTATGGGTTATTTATGTTTCATGATTTATGTCTGAACTGAATTTCTCAGGTTAGCCTGCACAAGCTGGCTGCAATCATCTTTGACCAGCGTAATATCCTTTTGAGACCAAAATGTTCTTATATGAGGACATGCCATTTTCTCCCAACTTCATTATCTATATACACTAAAACTCAAAAGTTTAGACATGCCATTTTCTCCAAACTCAAAAGAAATTAGTCTGAATGGAAAATTTTGCAAAAGAACAAGACATGCTGACATTGCCAGAGTTAGAAACAATCATGTTGATGGAAATTATGAATGTGCTCTTCAAACGTTGCCTTTATTAAATAAAAAAAAAAAACAACTTCGGCAGCAATTACAGAAAGGTCAAATAGGATGAGATTGAGCCCCATGCTTCCTGGAGCATCTCCCACAAGATGGATAGGCTTGACGGAGTCTTCCTCCATACCACACGGTCAAGGTTTAAAAAAGGTGCTGCATAAATTAATATACAATACGTCTAATTCTTTCACTACATTGTGTGTGTTTTTACAGTCAATCACTGAGGAAAAAAGAAATTGCCCTATATTTCCTGATATGGTAGAAGATGATTGAAAAAGTTCACTTAGACATTTTTGCACAATATATTGAACATAAGCAGCACAGGTATTGATTGCTGTCACAATCAGGTAAGAAAAACAAAGGCACATGTCAGCGGTGACAGCGTGGGAAAAACTTCAGACAGGACATGAATCATGACAGATTGCAATGTTGTACTTCACTTAAGGTGTCATGTGTGTCTCATATATTTGATATATATGTGACACTTTTTTGAGTTTTTGATTACTTTGTGGTATCATCAGCAAAGGAGAACAGCAAATAAAAAACTTGCTAGTAAAAATATGAAACTGGCAGCACATGGTTTTGAATTTGAAATGTTCTACACCTTTTAATGGATGAATTATAAACTGTTTATTAATATCATATCATAATTTTACTGATGGTTTGACAAGCATTTCTCGGCACAGTGTATTTGATTGTTCTGGTTCTACGCATTGACCAGCAAGGCCTCCAGGCCACATTTAAACAGGATCCTGCCATTCACTTCTATGCCAAAACTCCACCAGTCCATCCTTCAGCTCTGGAGGAGCAGTCTTACTGAAATTGACCACCTCGCTCAGGATCTCTGTTATCTGCTCTATTCTTTTTATCGTCACGTGTAAAACACTAGGTGATGTCCTATAGGGTCTGTAACTTGTAGCTTTGGTAGGGGATTTAATTTTATTATTATTTTTTTAATTCAGAAAGCTCTTGAGTTCTCCAGTGGTAAAATACATGTTAATTCCATCCTGGTGCAGCTCAACTTTATAGCTGTTAAATAGTCTGGCTCATGCACTTTTTTTTTTAGAGGATGTTTTACTATAGCAGGGGTTACACTCAGTAATTCCACATCCTTTGCCTCCGATGAATGTAAATCAGTGTATTTGCTTGTGTTCACATTGACAAGGATTTTGACATCTTCATTGAGTAGACTCTAGTAGAAGGAAACCATGTCCTCCAGATCTTTCACATAGTTCAGCATGTTTTTGTTCTACCATGGTTACTATACAGTACTGTTGACTACTGCAACATTTGTTAATGCTTAGAATATTTTTTATATAATTAATAAATGACAGAGGAGTCCAAAATCATTATGATTAATACCACACAATTGGTCAAGAACATACAGTAACAACTGTATCTTCATAGAGAACATTGGTGACCATGCTGCTTTATAAAGACAAAGATAAAGACAATGACTCTATTGTCATTGTAGTGATAAACCATTTTTTAGTAACCTTTAGAAACCAGAAGCGTAAAAGAAAATGTAAGAATAAACCAAAAACAACTGCACTACAATATACAATAAATACTGCACTGTAAAAATAAATAAACCGCCTCAATGTAAGAACGTTGAGTAACAAGTTTCACAGCTTTCCTAAGTTTATTTGACTCAAAATATTTCACACTGCTGTTTATTTGACACAATGTGTAGCCAGTTTAAAATCTTAAGTTGACTCAACTTGTACGTCAAATATTTAAGTCAGCTCAAGGAATATTGTTTATTATACATTATACAATTTATTATATGTATTATATTATATAATTTATTATATTTGTCTAGGGTTGACTTGGACCAACATTTCATCTACTCAAAAAGGAAAGTTGTCTCTCGTTGTAGTCCACTAATGTAGTTGGTTCAAGCGATCGTTTCTTCCTAGTTAGATCGTTTTAATTTTCTTCAAAAACTAGCCAAAGTTAAAACAGTGAACTGCATAAAACGGGTAAATATGGTTCTATTTTGCTGAAAGGTCAATAAAATGCCTGGATAACCTTTTTAAAAGCTGGCAAAGATTCGACTTTTGAAGACTTTTTCCCTGACTATGTGTCAGACACAAAAATAGAGTCTACAGCAACAAGAGTTTGTTTTTCAAAATGTGAATAATAATTGTTTGGATGGCTTCATAGTTGTCTGTCCAGTTCTTTTGGAATTCAATGTTTAGAGCACAGATCTGACCAAACACCCCTCCTAAAGCTGCTGGATAGTTAACTAGGCCTTCAGGGACTACAGTCCCCTCCATTAGCTTGTTCATGCTTCTCCTGTAGCTCCAAAAGGCCAACCATCATCCCTCTGACCCGATCCTCAACAGCAAAGCTCTGAAAGCTCTTATGATAAAAATTTCATATATTAATATGGCTATATACCACCAGAGTGTGTAAAAGACTTTTTGGAATTCTAATGACGGGTTAAAGCTATAATTGTTTCATATTTTCAAGGATTAGCCATTCTCAGGAGTAACTACATGTTTGGAGTGATGTTTTAAATTAACCTGGTATTTACAAAAAATGTTATTTACTCATAGTTTTCATACAAATAAGTTAACTGTTAACAAGTTAATAAGTTAACACTCGAGCATTAGCGACTGTGAAGCCAAACTAATGCAGAAAACGTTATATACCTTACCAAATATTGAAGCATCACTATTCCTTAACTGTTGGGTTAAGTGGCAAAAGTGGGGGAAAAAACAGGCCTCAGTTCCTCAGTCTGTTATTGTGTGTCTTGTACGGTGACCGAAAAGTGCAAAACAACTTAACAAAACAGAAAAATCTAGAAAAAAACAAAAAAAAAACAAAATAACAAATTCAAAAAACAAAACAACAAAACTGAAAAAAAAAATATTCAGAAACAAAATAACAAGACTGAAAACAAAATAACAAAATAAAATCGCAAAACCCAAAACAACTTTACAAATCAGAAAACACAACATATCCAGAAATATTTTGTTATTTTGTTTATTTATTTGTTATTTTTGCTTTCTGTTTTGATATTTTGTTTTTCCACTTCCTGTTCTGAAACAGGCACAAACAGTTCATGACCTGGATAGATTAAATCTCTGATGATGTTGCTAGCTCGCTTGTGTAGATGGCTAGGATAGACTACAGATCTGGCGATTAAGGCCGCACGTTTCAAGAAAAGGGACTGGACTGATAAACACACACGCACGCACACACACACACACTAAATAACTAAAACTAAATAACATCTAAATAACAGATGAACTAAATAACATCAGGACTGAACTGATAAACACACACATGCACAATCACCCTGATCTACATCCATATCAAACGGTTCATACCCACCTACCTGAACTGCTCTTGCAATATTTGCACAATATTTATTCTACTTTGCTACTTGCACACAATAACTTAACTTAAAAATTGTAAATCTGTCACTACGGATGTTGTTAGTTTGTTACAGTATGTTGTGATGTGAATTTATGTCGTGTTGTTAATTTACAGTATGTCGTTTGCATGTATGTAGCACCTCGGCCCTGGAACGTTGTTTCGTTTCACTGTCTACTGAACTGTATATGGTTGAAATGAAAATAAAAGTCTACATGACTTGACTTGGGTGGGGCTAAGAAACACGCATCTCAGATGTACCTGTTTTACAGTACATGAAGATTTACGGGGTTGTCACTGAACGATTTACCCTGACAAAGAGCAATATACAGTAAGAACAGTGTCAGCTGGCACACCTAAAATAGATACTGAATTTTTTTTCTAAACTTGTGCTACTGCTGTTTACTTGCAATATTTGTTAATTAAATTTTTTTTAATTTAAATGAGGTTTGGGTTCTGGGATGTTGAGCCTGTTTCCTACGTAATCTAATCTGAGCTCTACCGCCGCTCGAGTGTATGTTTATAATAATGAAATAAGATGCCCTAAATCATGCTTTAAAATTCATCTAAAAGTCATTTAAAATCGGCGTGTGAACCCGCGGCTTTCACTTTCACTTTAAAAAGGACAGCGTTTTTATCAGAAGGCTGATAAACGCATGCAATTTATCGATAAAAATGCAGGCATACTCCCCCCCAGAAAGTCATCGCATCTCACAACAATGCAGATCAAACATAATACACCCGTCCATAAATAAAAGGGAATAGTTAAGTATTTATGCAAAATGTATTACATTTAAAGTTTGTAATGTGAATGTGTATGAATCAAAATTATGAAACTATGATTAGTCCCTGATGAACAAGCCGAGGACAACAGTGGCAAGGAAAAACTCCCTGAGATGGCAATAGGAAGAAACTTTAAGAATCAACAGGGAAACCCATCCTCATTTAGGTGATAACGGAAAACAGGGATTGATCTAAAACACAGTATGACTACAGGAGACTGTATGTACAATATAACAATAACCAATAACAGTTGATGTCTTTAAGTTAATATGGAGTCCAGTTCGTTACTGGAGGTTCAGGTAGACTGTAGAAAACCCCAGTCCTGAACTATTGAGCGACTGCAGTCACAAGTCCTCAGAGAACATCATCTTCTGGCTTCTGCCAAGGCCTGGACTGTCTTCATGGTAAAGTGGAACCGTCTCCAGACACCACACGCATCCCAAAATGACCACACAGGGCATCCATGAGATTTCTAACCAGGATGAGTCAGACAGGTCCAGAGGGCAGAGAGGGTCTGGATCACGTTCACCTAAAGAAAGATATCTTTTACAGATAATGCAGATAAATGTATAGAAAATACTCCACAGGCTGATGAGCAGAGCTACCTGATTCACTTCCCATCACATGCCTTGCATATGCTCAGTTGTGCATTATAAATATTCTCCCTGTTCACTAATCAGAAAGTGAATCAAAAATGAGAAACTAAAAAAGGAGATTTTGTCTTAAAGCAACTTTTGTAAAGCTAATTTTGTCTTACTTATACAATTATTACTTATACAATTATTACTTATACAATTTCACCAGTGTAAATATGAACTAATCCTGTTAAAAATATTCACTTTAGTTTTTCAAATTAACATCTACTGGTGCAGTTTGTTTGCAGTTATGAAAGTATTAGGAGCTTATTTTAAAGTAGATTATTAAATCTGGCACATAACTGTTCATAACATAACTTTTACTCACCATTTTAATTTCACTTATGGTGCAGGGTAAACCTCAGGCAGATAGCAACAGTATTGCAACAGTTTTATTAAATTTTGCCCACCCAGTTTTGTGTGCCAAAATAATGTAGTGCATAACACTGGGCTCTCAGTTGGGGTATTTTACACACCCTCACCTCATACTGCTATAGTGCATACTGATCTGTCCATTCATCTTTGAATATGAAAAATGAACAGTCTACTTTCCTTTTTAAAAAAAAAAAAATCCAAAAGATTGTCATCAAATATTGTGGTAGAAAAACATGTACTGGCTTTCTCACAATCTGTCCTACCTATTGTAAGGTCATGTAAAGTACATGGATGAAAGTAGGCTGGTATGATCTGGTACCACGTACCAACATTGAATTTTTAGTAGGTTTTTTTATTTTGTTAGTCTTTTACTCTAAAAGGTTCAGTGGTATCCAGTACTTGAAAAAGGGGACAAAAGCTCACATTCTAATCCAGTCACAAAAGCGCTCTTCAGCAAGGAAAAACATCTGATAATGTAAAAAAAAAAAACCTTAAATTAAAATGAATTAAACTAAACTTTACAAAACAGGAGCTAACGTAACCAGCTTGGCACAGAAAACACGGGTGATACATAACTATTTAACTGAACAGAACAGGAGAAACCAGGACTGATGAGAACAGAAAACACAGAAAATTCGGTTAAACACAACACCATAACTAAACTCAACAGACCACTGTAACATAACATTCATTTAACAAAACAGATGCAAGACCCTGATTAACTGAACACATGACTATTTATAATCAAACTAATGAGGCTGAGCGCTGCCTTCACCTGCCCGAGGTGCATTCTGGGAAATGCAGTTCAACAAACAGAAAACACAAAAGGACACAAAAAGGAGTCTCTGGGCGCATGGCGCCCTCTAGGGGTTATCCCTGACACCTGAAAGATCAAAATGAGTAATAAGTGTTACTTATTTTACAGAATTATTTAATTGTAGTTCACAAAATTTATATTTCTTGGCAATTCACAAATTTCAAATGAATTTTCATTGTTTGATTGTTTGAGTTTCTACTTAGAGAGTCTTGGAGATGACACAAGCCGCATTCAGTTAGAATTAGAAATACAGCCATGGACAAGTTTTGATAATAAAACAAATGACAATCAGTGATTATAGACCCAACATTTTTTATTGTTTTGTTCCCTCGTCGTTTAGTTATGACTTTTGCCTTATTATCCAGTCTCTGTCCTCACTGGGTTATTACATCTTATTTATTTAGTCTGTACATCATACTTGATGTACATGATGTAGATGTGATGTAGAATTGTACAGAACCCAATATGGTGCTGTATGAGACACACCATCTTCACTAAGACTGACATAGCAGACAGTTTTTAAAGAGCTATTATTTAAAAATAAAATTACATTCCTGTTTACCTAGCTTTGGATATTAACTCTTTGTGCTGCTTTCGCATTCTCATCTACGGACCAATCGCACTGTTTGGAGTGATCGCTAGCAAGAGCGCACCTATGAACTTCTGTGGCACAACGTATGCCATTGTTGCACTTACGGCAAATGGAACATCTTGTCTCCAATTTACAAATTTTAAATATTGTCGAACAAGATTTACTATGAAAATGATGAATATACAGTAACAACATGGCATCAGAGCTGATTCAGTAATGGCAAAATAAACAGTATTGATGTCGTAAATGTTAGCAGTTAGGAGTCCATATGTAAATAACCTCTGTAGAGCAAGGATGTCTTCAAGAATCTTTTTACATCCTGGATGATGGCTCATCAGCTGAAGCTACAGTAAATCTCAGTAAAACTGGATGGCTGTTCATTCCTGGTGATTCATCGCCTGGTCAAGACCTTGTGATTTCCCTGGACAACAATCAGATCACTGCTTCAGCCACTGCCTGTAATTTTTGTGAAACTCTGGACGGCCACCTGTCATTTTCTCCACACATTGCTAAGTTTACTCGCTCTTGTTGATTTATTTTTTACATCAGAATAATTCGCCCATTTCTTTCTTCACAGGCTATTCAGGTGCTTGTTCAATCCCTTTTTATTTCAAGACTGGACCACTGCATCTCACTCCTGGAAGGTCTGCCTCTGTCCACCATTCGTCCTCTGGAGCTGATGCTGAATTGATTGATTTTTTATTGATTCAATTACTTGTCACATGTACCTTATGTCACGTTTCCATCCCACACCGTCATGTCTTCTTCCTCACATGCTCACGTTGCTGGCTGTCATGTCCTTTCACATGCCCCGCCCCATTACACATCAGCATCTCATTCACAACTAATTTTTGCCGCCATTTAAGGAAGTGCAGCGCGCTGTATTGCTGCTGGATTATTGGCAACCTTCAAAGCCCAATTTTCTCGCGAACCCTGCTTGTTCTTGGTAGTCACCTCTAGTCTCTCATTTTGGATCTCATTCGCTATTTGCTGGTTTTGGGTCCTTTTCGTCTAACCCTCTTCATATCTGCCCCTGCCTGACAGAATAATCCAGCCATGATGAACCCAGCAGATTTAAACAGGCTGAGAACAACTTTAGACAGGCAGGGTGTCATGTTGGTCATCAGCCTGACCTCCACATCAAACACACTTTCAAGATCGTTACAGATTCCCTCGCTCCTCTTTCATCACAAATTCAGCACCTCCAGTACAGCTCCTCCGGCACAAACCCCCGTCACCGTTATTGTTCCAGCTCCAGCTCCCTTTCCATCGCAGTCCCATGAACCCCACCTACCCGCCCCACACTCCTATAAAAGTTATCTTAGTACCTACCATTCCTTCCCGTCTCAATGCTCCTTAGTTTTAGAGTTGCAAGCTTTGTCCTTCCCCACTGAGTGCTCCAAGGTGGTTTACATCATCACCTTACTTTCGAGTACAGCTTTGGAATGGCCATGGCCTTGTGGGATGCCCAAGCTCAATGCTGTGAGGACTTCACCACTGCAATGCGGAGGGTCTTCGACTATTCCTCCACTGGGCGAAAGGCAGCTATCCAAATACTCAGCCTATTTCAAAGATCTTGTTCCGCTTACAACTACGCTATTGAGTTTCGTACATTGGCGGCCTCCAGTGGTTCGGATGAGTGCGCTCTGTGTGATGCCTTCATTAATGATCTGGCAGAATCTGTGAAGAATGAATTAGCTTCCCTTGAACTATGGGTTTCAGGAATTGACAGACCTGGCCGCTCCCCACCCAAACACTTTCTGAACCTGCTCCCAAACCCATGCAAGTAGATCGCACCTGCCTCTCCCAGGAAGAGCACCAACGCTGTCCCATAAAAGGCAAGGCCCCCTAGTAAAATTGAGGGTTCTAGGGGGTCAGAAACAGGACATTAACTCAACCCCTCGCTCCTGCCTTCCTGTCCTTGTGATTGTCAACAACAGGACCCACACAGTATGGGCCCTCGTTGACTCTGGAGCCGACCAGAACTTGATCTGCCTCCCGAACAGTAGACACCCTCAAGATCTCATCCACCCCTCTTGAGCGCCTCTTCCTATTCAAGCTCTGGAAGGCAGCTTTAACCACTATCACACTCTTCCCATCAGGTTAAGAATTTCTGGCAACCACACTGGCGACTATCTAATTTCCCATCATGCACAGGTCCCATGCCCCAATTGTTCTTGAATGCTCCTTGCTAATGCAACATAACCCTCATATACTGTAGACTGGGCCCGGAACGCGATCTTAGGCTAGAACCCTAGCGATAAAGGGGAGTTCCCTGATCTCTGGATTATGCTGTCCTCCGAGAGGTCTTCAGTAAGTGCTATTCTTCAGTAAGTGCTATACCACATCGGCCCTATGATTGAGCCATTGATCTTCTCCCCGGCACACTTCTGTAAATCCTTCTGTAAACTCATCTGTCCTACAGTACGTCTTCTGGTTATCACCCACAGTTCAATGGGAAGACGGAGAGAACAAACCAGAAGCTGAAGACCTATCTGAGAATCATGATATTACAGAACCCACCTTCATGGAGTAGGATGCTCCCATGGGAAGAATGTGCCCATACTCCCTTCCCACCTCCTACACAAGAATGTCTCCATTTTAGTGCTGTTTAGGGTATTAACCCTCCTAACCCTTTTTATCTCTGCCCCCTCCTGACACCTTACAACACAGTGAAATCATTTTTTCGCATATGCCAGTTAGGAAACTGGAGTCAGATTGCAGGGTCAGCCAGGATACAGCGTCCCGTTTTCAACATTCCCAAGTTCTCCCACATGCACCCCACATCTCCAATCCTTGCATTGGCTCCCTGTAGCTGCCCGCATGAAATTCAAAACTCTGATGCTTGCCTACAAAGCCAAAAAAATGGCCCAGCACCCACTTACCTCTCAGGTTTAATCACACCTTTAATAGTTCTCTCTAATCCTCTAGCATTGCTCGGCTGGGCCCCCCGTCTCTCACATAATGCGGAAGACATGCATCTAGACCAGGGGTGTCCAAATCCAGTCCTGGAGGGCCAGTGACCAGCACCTAAACACACCCATTGAACCTAGTAATTAACAGATTAGTTAAATCAGCTGTGTTTGAGAAGAAGAATCATCAAACTGTGTTGGACACTGGCCCTCCAGGACTGGATTTGGACACCCCTGATCTAGACTGTTTTCTGTTCTGGCACCTAGTTGGTGGAATGAACTTCCTGTGGAAGGTGGCTGAGTATATCTACACCTTAAAGTGTATTTAGCCAACTCTGATCTATTTTTATTTTCAATTATTAATATTTGGTATCATCATGAAAGAGTACAGGGAATACAAAGATAGTGGTAAAGATATTCCTGTGGAACAGTGACAATGTTTGAAAGTTGAGGTATGATTTTATTAAGTCATTGTTGCATAAGTGTATTCATTTATTCATGTGTATAAATATTTGTTTTTAATAATGTTTTTTTTCTTTTGTATTGATACACTGTACTGTACTGTATATTTGCACATTTTTCTTTGCTTCTTTGATAAGGTTTATCTATAAATTTACAAATATTTGTTCATTTTTATTCCTCATCATTTTCCCAGCAGTTGAACAAGTATTTCTCTGCACAGTATATCTGAAAGTTCTGGACCTATGCGTCGATCAGTAAGGCCTCCATGCCACAATCGAACAGGATCTTGCCATTAACTTCTAGTTTGTTGATTGGATTTTTAAGAAACTCCACCACTCCATCCTTCAGCTCTGGAGAAGCAGTCTTACTGAAGTCAATCACGTCAGTCAGGAGGTCCAGTATTTCCTCTCTTTTTTTATCTCCATTTGTGAAATACTCTGTGATGTCCAACAGGGACTGTAACTTGTAGCTTTGGAAGGAGATTCTTTTGGAATCCAGATAACTCTTGACTTCTTTAGTTGTAATATGCAGGGTAGCTCCTTCCTGGGCCAGCTGATCTTTGTAGGCATACATTAATCTGCCCCATGCACTTTCTCCTGCAGGGGGGAGATGTTGTGTGTTAGCAATTATCACACTCAGGAATTTCCCTCCATTGTGTGTTAGGATAAAGTAAATGAGTGTGTGCTTACTTGTGAGCAGAATGACAAGAATTTTGCCATTTTTGTGCAGTAAACTCCTGTAGAAGGAAACAGTGGCCCCTGGATCCTTCACATAGTACAGCATCTATGAAGAACAGTAAATTAGGTTAATGTTGATGGCACTTATTGTAGCAACTGGCATCTGGTTGAGATATACTATATGCCTGTGATTGGTTAGCATTTTTCTGTAGTTGGCAGGTAGTAAAAGAAAAGAGAAAGATTATTAATCTTTATTTTATTAATTGATTAGGAATTAGGATTATTGTTTGGGATTAGGAATAAAAAGAAAATGACAAAGCGATACACAGCTATGTGTGAACAAACCTGAATCATGCTAATTAAGTGCATCTTTTTATCAGAATTTCTTTTTCTCCATTCATCCTCGAACTCTGTTGCAGTCATTTTATTCCATGTGAAGGTGACATCTTTAAGGACTCGCATCTCCGATAACAATGCTAGAAGAAAACTTTCTAGAATGAGTATTAATCATGAGTACAATACATGTATATGAGTACAGTTCCTTCTATTACATTGTAATTACCTTAGCTAGGATTTCTTAAGATTACAATGAACTAAATTCAAGCTTATGAAGCTTATTTCTTACTGTACCACCTACACTCATTTTAATGTTTGAATAGTCCTGTGGGCAGATTGGCAGATCATCTTGCTAATTTTCTTTTACATATTATTATTATTATTATTATTATTATTATTTGGAATCTAATGAAATAAACAGCAATAGAATAATCAAATGAAAAGCTTGAAATGAGTGCAAATCTTTAGAAATACTTTAGAAATATGGGTTATACTCTTAAATTTGTATTATAACAAATACTAACTCAACTATGACTGTATTGAAATTTACTTTCACCTGCTAAGATGGCATTATACACAGCATACACCCTTGTTAAAGGACAATAAAGACCAACTTATTTAATTTATTTTTACCTCTATATTTGTTAAGCATGGCATTGCTGGGCTCCACCACCTCATTCTCCACTTTGGCATCAGGATGCTTTTCATGCAGCAATTTGAGAATTTCCAGATCGATCTCACCTAAAGAAAAATGCCAGCTTTTAATGCAGTTACATATATATAGAATTATAACAGCATAGACTAATAAAGAGTTCTGTACCTGATCCACTTCCCACTCCCATCACATTCAGAGTGGGTTCTCCTACAAATCTGTAATGAAGTGTATTAATGCTGATAATCACACATAATAAAGTATTATTGCAACAGCACACAGTACTGTGTAAAGGTCCTGAGCCCCCAGTGTATTGCTATTCAATTAAATGAAGATTAAATGAAAGAAATGGGAAAAATATATTACTTTGACAGGCTACAATGTGACTAAAGGTACAATGAAAAAATTAGTTGTTTATTTTACAACCTCATCAGTGACCTCATTTCCCCTCTCGTCTGTTCCAACCACTGAGCCTTCAGCATCAACATCATCATACTGTACTAATCACCGGCCTGATCAACTGTCATCACATGCACCTGGCGCTCACTGGTTCATGCTTTAAGTTAGATGTTTTTTATGCTTGAATGATTCATAGGTCACTGGCTTAAAAGCAACAAATTTTCATCAGAAACTGCTCAGTTACAAGGACTGGATTGAAAATGAGAACCAAAAAGGTCATTCAGGAAACCTGATTGCTTTCCTCAAGACTACAGTAAAAATACAAGAAAGTCTGATACTCTGGTAGCAAAGTCTGAAGAAATGAACGGGTAATAGTGTGAGAAGATTGGTCAAATCATCTTGGAATTATGAAGCTTTGTTTGGGAGTCAAAACTTTATAATAGCGATGCCTGTGTGTCTGTGTGTTTCTGTGTATATACAGTTGCAGTATACCTGGCCAGGATGTCTGGGAAAGTTGTATAGATGAAATTTTTAATGCTCTTGTGTTCAGTGGAATTCTCCAAAAACAACTCAAAGGACTTCAGGTAGGCAGAGTCGTCATTCAACTGGCTCTCCATTTTTAGCTATTTACCTGAAACACAGGAACATTGTAACTGTCACTGAAGACTGCATGGTATACTGGTGTCAGTGAGAATCTCAACCAGACAACGTGGTTAAAACACAGATCAAAACTGAAACCTGAAAACTAAAAGAAGATGACACCTCACCTTCACTATCTAGGTATCCATTCATTCAAACTCAGCATGTGCACAATGCGTGAATTTTCTTTCAGCCATACCAGCTTTATACTGCATTTCTGTATTTTAGATACAACTGTATATGTTTGTATGGAAGCAAATTAGCATCATAATTATTTGAATTACATCAGTCTTTGAAAAACATGTTTTGAAATTTAATCACTGTTGAATTGTTAATTTTGAAATTTAAATACTACTGAATTTATTAAACTGAAATCTTTTACTTTAAAAAGCAACATCTTTGAATTTAATTGCTCTAAATGTCACACGAAATTTTCAACAATCCATTTCAAGCTGTGAAATTCAGATAGAAAATTCAAGCGTGGAAATTCAAGTACAAATTCAATACAGGAAAAGCAATCGAGCCAGAACGGAATCCATTTGTCAGTCACGTGACCCAGGGAAGCAGCCGTCTTCCATACCGGTGTTATGCGCTAAAATGCCCCCCTGCCACGGATTGCCCTCCACTCCCCCCCTTACATACAATACTCTGTCAAATATTATATTAGAACATAAATTCAGAGGTTTACGATTTACAAATAACAAATTAGACCAAACGAATCTGATTATAAAATAAGCAATATAAAAAATACATGTATATGTAAAATATTTTTTATATAAATTGCATATTTTTTTTCATATACTGTACATGTATATTTTTATATTGCTTATTTTATAATAAAATAGTTGTTGTCATTTTTCATCATAAACAATACTTATTTAGTGTAAACATTTTTGGATCACATGACCAACCTCTGCAAAAGAAAAGTCCCGCAAAATAAGCATTACATGAGGTTTGTATTAACGGTCTCGACCACTGGGTCACGTGACTGACAAATGGATTCCGTTCTGGCTCGATTGCTTTTCCTGTATTGAATTTGTACTTGAATTTCCAAGCTTGAAATGGGTTGTTGAAAATTCCGTGTAACATTTAGAGCAATTAAATTCAAAGCTGTTGCTTTTTAAAGCCAAATATTTCAGTTTAATAAATTCAGTAGTATTTAAATGTCAAAATTAACAATTCAACAGTGATTAAATTTCAAAACGTGTTTTTCAAAGACTGATATAATTCAAGTAATTATGATGCAAATTTGCTTCCATATGTTTGACACTTCACTTATGTTTAACATTCTTTATTTGTATGTATTATTCCTGACAGGTGTATTTTACAAGAAAATAATAAAGAATTTATCATAAATACAGTGGTGGATAAAAGTATTGAGAGAAAAGTGAAATTCAAATTTTTCTTAATGACATTCTCAAAAATGTTAAATAACGACAATCAAGGTAAGAATAATTTGCTTTTGTAAACCATATAATTGTGATAGAAAAATCAGTATTTTTGATTGAAAGTAATACCATGGTCATATAAAATGGGAATAAATACAATGGTCACCACTGGCTTCCACAATCCCTAGGTGGACTACAGAGGTTCTTTGATGAATTGATGAAATCAGGTGTGGTAAAGCGAGAACCACCACTCGCTTACAGACGGGGTAATTGTTCTAAACGAGATGGTAAATGATGGCTCTACCCGCAATAGCACTTCAGTGCAAAGTGAAGTTTATTTACAGTGCACAGGAAAACGTACAGCCCACGGGTGCAGTATATTTACAGGTGTGAAGACAAAACAGG
>QMIH01004476.1:0-18383 GCA_003987875.1 Clarias batrachus
ATGATTGTAGAGATAAAATCTGAAGCAGTGTCTGACCTTGAGTCCAGAGGATCAGTGTCCAGATGAAGACGGGGATCAAAGTCATGGTAGCTGTGGGTGAAGTTGCTGTAGCAGCAGCTCTCAGTCATGAAGTGTTAAAGTCACAGTGCTATAAACACTCCCAGAGCATTGAAGCATGAGATTTGAATGCAAAAAAGTGCTCACTATGGATGTGTGAAATTGACAACTGAAACATGTAAAACGGAAAAAAAAAGTCAGAATTTGTATTTAAGGTGCTTTCCTTGGTAAAATTCCTTGCATTTGAAATGAGTGAACAATATATATTATACTATTTGTACTTTCTCCTTATAATAACCACATTATATTAAGTATTAACCATTTGCCCAACTTTTGCGCACTTAAAATCAACCGTAAAGAGAAGTCGTTGTTTAAATTAGAAACCTATTTAATCATAAATTTCCTAGCTGTTGGTTATTAAGATAGAGATGAAAATTATGCAAAGGATGACCATCAATTCAAAAGATCTCCTACCCTAAACATTATGAGGTCCTCAGCAGCACCTAAGGAGTTATTTCAACTGGAGATTGAGCTCCATATGTCGATCACAGAAGGTGAAACAAAAATCTATTTTTCACTATTGTAATGTAATGCATTTTGTATATTGCATTTATGCATATTGTTAATTGTGATCTAGTAAAATCAGTCAATTCAGAAATATAGATGATTTCCCACAATGGCCCAGACGAACCATGAAAAAAACTAATCAGGTGACCAAACCTCTCCTCAGACTTTATATTTGCAGACTAGACAGATTTTGACCTTTGGTGTTCAAGGGCCCAAAAGTGGAAGCTTGTTAGTAGCACTCAACATTCTGATCAGTAGTCCAACATCTTACCTACTAAGCTACCCCTGCCCCAAAAACCTCTACTAAATAGTTTGCACGTTTCCATAGGAGGGGAAACAAATAAACACAAAATATTGCAATGTTTTATGAAAGTGCTAACAAGGTATAAATTCAAAGTTCTGTTAGAAAGGAAAGGAAATAGCAAAAAATAAATAAATTTAATGTAGCCTTTATAATAATTGCAATTATTGAAATAATTGCAAGTGCAATAATACTATATAATAACGTTAAATAAAATATAAATGTGTTAAACTCATCAATTAACTGTTAGTTCTGTAATCTATTTGGAGATCTGAACAGTTATCCCTCCACAAGATTAAGGCTAAAGAAATAGTTCCCTTTCAAAAGCTACACTCGATGCTGCGTGAAAACGCTATGGGACCATCTCTTTGTTCTCCGGTTGTGAAGCATGTGTGTATCAAACACGCCAAATATTTTTGGCTTATAACCTCGGTCATCTGATAAGGCGCACCTGTAGGTTATAAATAGGAGTGAACCGGAAACATCCTCAGGTCCGCTTTTTGTTTGTGTGTGTGTGCAGCAAAATTATGAAAGGAAAAGGAAAAGAAAAGTTTTAACTCACTGATATGGCAGACTTTGTTGAGAGATTCGTGCCTCCGTGTGACAGATCTCTTTCAGAGGGCGATCTCCACAAATTTTGTTTTGAGTGTTTGGGGGAAGAACACGCTCTCCTCTGGCTTTGTTTAAAGAGAAACCGCGAGCCGCGGCGCATTCCTGGGGTTTGCGTGCTGATCTGGCAGACGCACATGAGACGGAATTCCCCCTTTCTCTTGCGCTCTCCCTGGATCAGGAAGTTTTAGCGTCCACTTCTCAAGCACGCTCCGGCACTTCTTTTGAATGAGCTGAAGAGACTTCCTCTCTTACCGCAGGAGCAACAAGGTAAGTAAATAAATAAATATAATAAAAATAAAAAAAATCCCTCAAGCGCCCAAAGTTAGATGACAGGTTCTGTCGGGTGGCTGGCGGAGGGGCCTCAACGATGGTCCCTCCCCATCTTTGGCAACATCCATGACGAGTTAACTCTTTCATGGAATAAGCCCTATTCATCACCTGTTTTTGCTATATCGATTCATTCAAATGTCGTTGATGCGAAAGCTCAGGGTTATAAGATGATGCCCCAGATTGAAGAGACGCTTGCGGGATATCTCTCTCCTGGGAGCTCATCTTCCATGAAAAAGCCCATACTCCCTACCAAGCCATGCAGATTAACATCTTCGTTGGTGGGGAAAGCTTTTCAGGCAGCAGGACAGGTTGGTGCTTCCCTGCACACCATGGCGGTTTTGCAGGCATATCAGCTGACATGCTGAGAGGTCTGAGCACTGGCTGGTCTATCGATGATGCTGCGTTTCTGGAGCTACTCCGAGCCACAGATTTATTTCTCTGCGACACCAAGCAGGCGGCCCGTGCTATCGGCCGTTCTGTGGCTGCCATGGTTGCCATAGAGAGACATCTATGGCTTAACCTCACAGGTATCAAGGGCAGGGATCATGGTTTCCTCCTTGATGCCCCCATCTCACATTCCGGCCTCTTTGGTGACGCCATAAACACCGCAGACACTAGGTTTTGGGAGGCGAAAATCGTACATAAACTGTACATAAATCGCCAGGGAAGACTGCGCTCGCTCCACTTGAACAAACTAGCGCACCAGGTTCTGCTTTGGGMACAGGACAAGTTCCTGTCCCTCTGGGCGATTTACATTCTGGGGCATATGAATGTGGGAGCAGACTTACTATTCAGACAAGCTTTGACACATGGGGAATGGAAACTCCACCCCGAAGTAGTTAGTCAAATCTGGGAATGATTTTATGAAGCCCGAGGTGGCTCTCTTTGCCTCGTAAGAAACAGCACAATGTCCCCTTTACTATTCTCTGACTCCTCCAGCTCTCCTGGGTCTGGATGCGATGGCCCATATGTGGCCCAGATTACACCATTATGCATTTCCTCCAATAGGTCTGCTCCCGAGAGTCCTTGCGAGGGTCCGTCAACAGGGTTTGCACCTCTTATTGATACTGCCCCGTACGCCGACCAGACTATGGTTCTCGGATCTAATATCTCTCCTCGACGGCTCACCATCGTGATTCCAATGAAGAGGGATTCAAATTCGAATCTCAAATTCAAATTTTATTCATCACATACACAGTCATACACAGTATGATATGAAGTGAAATGTTTATACGACTGCTATTGACCTACAATATTACAACAAAAAAAGAAATAAGAGATTTAAAATAAAGAAACACTTATTTACAAAATATACAGAATAAGAATAAAAATGAAATAAAGTATTTGAATAAGATAAATATAAAGAAGTTAAAGTATATCTAATAAAAATTGTGAATATATATAGTAACTGAAATGTAATGGAAATGTGATGTAGTGCAATCCAGAATGTAGTGAAGTTCAACTTCACAGTGTGCAAAATGTGCAAGTGTGCAAATGTTCCATGTGTAAACCGGTTGTGCGTCCCGGTAAAAAGCAAAAGTTAAAAAGTCTGCAGTCCTGAGGTTTGCAAAATGTACAAGTGTGTAATTGGTAGGTCCTATGTGGTGTTGTGATTGAGAGCTCGTATAGCCTGCGGGAAGAAGCTCCTCTTCACTCTCTCTGTGTTGGCCTTCAGGGAGCGGAAGCGTTTTCCTGACCGCAACAGAGAGAACAGTCCATTGCTGGGATGACTGAGGTCTTTCACTATCTTCCTGGCCTTGGTCCAGCACCACTTGTTGTAGATCGTCTGAAGGTCAGGGAGCTTGGTACAGATGATGCGTTCAGCTGATCGAACCACCCTCTGTAGGGCTCTCCTGTCCTGCATGGTGCTGTTCCCAAACCAGTTTGAGATGTTTCCCGTCAAGATGCTCTCTATGGTGCAGGAGTAGAAGTTCCCGAGCACCTTAGAGGGCAGTCTAAAGTCTCTCAGGCGTCTGAGGTGGTAGAGATGCTGCCGGGCCTTTTTCACCACGGTGTTGATGTGACAAGACCAAGACAGGTCCTGCGTGATGTGAACACCGAGGTATCGGAAGCTGTCCACTCTCTCCACTGGTCTCTCGTTGATGGCGGGTGTCTTGTAGTTCCTCTCCTGCTTAATACTAAAGTCCACTATCAACTTCTTCGTCTTACTGACGTTTAGGAGGAGATTGTTCCTCTGGCACCAGTTCTCCAGATTTCCAATCTCCTCCTGGTAGGCCGTCTCATTGTTGTCAGAGATCAAGCCCACCACGACCGTGTCATCAGCAAACTTAATGATGGTGGTTGAGTTCGTAGTGGCTACGCAGTCATAGGTGTACAAAGAGTACAGCAGGGGGCTCAGAACACAAGCCTGGGGGGCTCCAATGCTGAGAGTGAGAGAGGTTGAGACCTTATAGCCTGGGGTCTCCCAGTTAGGAAGTTGGAGATCCACTGACACAGAGATGAGCTGAGTCCCAGGTGCTCCAGCTTGGTGGTAAGTGTGGAGGGAATTATGGTATTAAATGCTGAGCTGTAGTCGACAAAGAGCATTTTAACATAATTCCCCCTTCTAGTGTCCAGGTGAGTGAGTGATGTGTGGAGTAGATGAGAGATGGCATCATCTATAGAGCAGTTCGGGTGGTATGCAAATTGCAGTGGATTCAGTGTGTCTTGTAGTGAGGAGATGATGAAGTCTCTGACAAGCCGTTCGAAGCACTTCATCACCACTGATGTGAGGGCTACAGGTCTATAGTCATTGAGGGAAGCAGGATGTGGTTTCTTCGGTACAGGAACAATGATGGACTCTTTGAAGCATGTAGGGATCACTGACTGAGATAAGGAGATGTTGAATATCTCTGTGAACACAGGTGCAAGCTGGTCTGCGCAGGCTCTGAGGACTCGACCTGCTGCTTTTACTGCTGCTTTTCTGGTGTTCACTCTCTTGAAGGSTCTCCTCACGTCATGCTCGGAGATGATGAGCGCGTTTCTGGTGCTGGCAGTGACTTCCTGTCTGCAGCCGTTAGCGCCACTAGCATTAGCGCCGCTAGCATTCGCATCGCTAGCATCTTTAGAGCTGCAGCCTCAAAGCGAGCATAAAAGGTGTTCAGCTCGTCTGCCAGTCATGTCTGCGTTTGTCATACCAGATGTTGGTGCTTTATAGTCTGATATCATGACTCTAGTTTCCTTCTGTAGCACTGCTTCGCCTCCTTCACCGCCTTCTGGACGTTATATGGCGCAGCCTTGTACAGGTCCATGTCCCCCGACGCAAGTCCCGCGTTGTAGGCAGTGGTGCGAGATCTCAGAGCGTCGTGGATGGTTTTATCCACCCATGGCTTCTGATTGGGAAACGTTCTGATGGTCGTTTTTTGTATGGTATCATCCGCTAGTTTCCCGATTAAACTGACAACCGCTTCCGTAAACACGTTGACGTCATCAGAGCTGTTTCGGAACATGTCCCAGTCTGCGTCATTGAGTGCATCCTGAAGCGTGGCCACCGATTGGTCTGTCCAGCGCGCGACCTCCCTCTGAACCGGACGTTCCTGCTTAAGCCTTTGTTTATATTTTGGCATGAGGAATATGGCGGCGTGGTCGGATTTCCCAAACGGGGGACGAGATTGTGCCTTGTAGCCGTCCTTGATTGTAGTGTAACAGTGATCAAGTGTCCTTTCACCCCTGGTGGGGCAGGTGATGTGCTGATAGAAGTTTGGCAGCGTCCCAGTGTTGTGTTTGGTGCTGTGAGAGTGCCTCATGCAGCTCGCATAAGGCAGTGTCCGTGACCGCTTTTGGTGGTATATAAATGGCGCTGATTATGACTGATGTAAACACCCGAGGAAGATAAAAAGGACGGCACTTGATAGTCAATAGTTCCAGGCTGGGTGTGCAGGAGCGTGCGAGAGGAACAACGTTCGTGCTGCTGCACCAGCTGCTGTTCACCTTTAAGCACACGCCGCCTCCCCTCCCCTCGTCTTCCTCGAGTCTCGTGTCCTGTCCATGCGGTGAACCGAGAAGAACGCTGAATGGCGTGGTCTGGCACTGTTGGGTTCAACCATGTCTCGGTGAAGCAGAGGAGATTGCAGTCCCGAATGTCTCTCTGGAACTTTATCCTGGCCCTGAGGTCATCGAGCTTGTTCTTCAGTGACTGGACATTGGCGAGCAGGATGCTAGGCAGAGGTGTGCGGTGCACGGGCTCTCAGCCTGTTCCTGACGCCGGCTCATTTCCCTCGGGGCCGCCGCTTCGCACCGCGTCCTTTGCTTTCTCTTTGAATCTTCTGTCCAATACTTCTTTGAAGAGAAGTGGAGATCTGCAGGCTATGTCGGTCTCCCCATCCTGCCTAGACTTTGCCCCTAGTCTAGTCAAAGCTATTCTGCATCCACACCCGAACTATCTTCCCGAAGGTTCCATTCTCGACCATGCACCCAATTGTTCTCGAAGCCTTCTGTCCTCCACCTTTTACAGCTCCAGAGCAGGAAAGACTTCGTTTACTGTGTTCAGTACGTGCTCTTCAGGTTTACATTCACCGCACTAGGCGTAAGTCAGAGCAGCTTTTCATTTGCTATGGGGGCCGCAACCAGGGGGCGGCCGCCACTAAACAGACGCTGTCACATTGGGTGAGAGATGCTATTGCCCAAGCCTACGAGGCATGTGGTCACACTTCACCTCTGGAAATCAGGGTTCATTCGACCAGGGAGATTGCCTCATCAATTGCACTGGCAAGAGGTGTCTCCTTGCATCAAGTGTGTGATGCAGCAGGCTGGTCCTCTCCGCACACATTTGTTAGATTTTATAGTCTGGATGTCAATGCTACTCCAGGCTCATGCGTCCTCGAGTTAGCATCCCAAAGTTAGGTCTGAGACCACTTTGGCTATTGTGCGCACACACTACACAATCTGGGGGTCCAGACACTTGCATTGTGGCGGCGTTGGTATTCTCATTCCCATAGCATTTTCATGAGTGTAGGTTTTGAAAGGGAATGTCTCTGGTTATTTTGCTCTGTTTCCTGAAGAAGCGCAAATGAGATGCTGCGCTCCAATGCAGCACTGCTGGCGTGGCTGGACGTCCTTTCAGACAAAATTGACCTGAGGATGTTTCCGGTTCACTCCTATTTATAACCTGGAGGTGTGCCTTATCAGATGACGTCACCTGACAGAGGTTACAAGCCAAAAATATTTGGTGTGTTTTATACACACATGCTTCACAACCGAAGAACAAAGAGATGTTCCCATAGCGTTTTCACGCAGCATCTCGTTCCCGCTTTATCAGGGAACAGGGTTACAGTCAAGTAACCCGAGACGTTTCCCTGTTTGACATCATTGTCATTGCAATCAAACGATATTCTTTGTAGCTTCATGACATTTAGTCCCAGTTAAGTGCATTTCAGTTCCAGGTTATAACATTGCAAGATGTAAAACAGTGCAAGAGTTGTGAATTCTTATGCACTAGACACTGTGTACACATAAGGACTAGTAATGTCTGTATGTAATTGGCCATTTAGGGTTTTAGGGTTTTGGGTTTTCAGAACAATAATGGCTTGAAGACAATTAAAATTATTTATTGCTGATACATCATTTTAAATTTGGCTCAAAGAAAAACAACTAGTTCATCATTGAGATACGGCCTCACTGTGGCAGGCTGTGTGTGTGGGCAGATGATGGACAGGAGTGACAGATGGTAAATGTATACGTACAGTGGAACCTTGGATTGTGAGCATAATTTGTTCCAGAAGCGGGCTCGTATGTCAAATCACCTGTAATTCAAAGCAGATTTTCCCATAAGAAATAATGGAAACTCAAATTAGTCATTCCACAGCCCCCAAAAATATATATTAAAGATAATTAATACAAAATATAAAATATAAATAAAGCAAATTAACCTGAACTTTACCTTTAAAAAAATAATTAAAATAAGTGTATACATAATGATTATATTGCATGAAATCACTAATGATAATTCTAAGGTCTCACTAATAATCTTACTCATTAACATTTGTTGTAGCTAATTAATGTAAATTCTGTATAACTTAATGAATACTTAGTATTCATATAATCATGATTATGGAGAAATTTCTAGTGTGAGTTGTGAGTGTGGTGTGGTTCCTCCCCTCCACAGAGTGACATTGTGTCATATCAGATCCTCCAACTCAGCACCTGCAGTCGCTCCCAGCTGCACCAGTGCAGTCTCTCTACAATCTGACTGAGGGAGGTTTTTGCACGACTATAGAACACTGTGTGAACACACCACCACTGTGGTAACTCTGACAGTAGTAATCTGCTGCAACTTCAGTCTGGACTCCACTGATGGTCTGACTGTAGCTGATTTGCTAATTTAATCAGGAGTTTAGGAGCTTCTCCAGGTTTCTGCTGATACCAGTGTAAGTAGTGGCCATATGAGCTGTGATGATAGACTGCCTGACTGGTTCTACAGTTGATTGTGACCATTTCTCCTGGAGCAGCAGATTTCACTGCAGAAGTCTGAGTTACTGTGACTTGACCTCTGCATTCTGTAAAATATATATTATAAGTCACCATGAAACTGAAACATTATAATACATAAAAATGTGTATTTGTATGAAGAGATGATTGTAGAGATAAAATCTGAAGCAGTGTCTGACCTTGAGTCCAGAGGATCAGTGTCCAGATGAAGACGGGGATCAAAGTCATGGTAGCTGTGGGTGAAGTTTCTGTAGCAGCAGCTCTCAGTCATGAAGTGTTAAAGTCACAGCACTATAAACACTCCCAGAGCACTGAAGCATGTGCTGCTAATGCAAAGTGTCCTCTAAGTATGGAAACACCTTTACCACGCGTCTGGGGTCAGATGGAGATTTTCTGTAAAATACTTTTAGGTCTAAGATGCATAAATAAGTGAATTAGAGAGAGAAGCTTAAACTGTCACTGGATGTGTTTGTACTGAATGTTAATGAGTTTCTCACTGTAGTCGATTTATGGGGGAAGAAGCAGCATCAGTGTTGGCAGTGAGTAAACACTGTTTTTGACTGTACATCAATGTTTAGATTATTTGATGAATTATTAAATTATAAAATCAGCCTAAAGCAGGTGTGTAGAAATTATTCTCACTTGAGCTCAAAACATTGTCATATTCTCCAATCAGTAAATTATGACTAATTAAGGCTTGAACCTTTGCCATTGCAGCTGCTTTTATTTTGTGTTAGTGGCAAATGGCATTCTCAATTTAGACTGAATAATTGTTGTAAAAAAATAAAAAATAAAAATAAATTAAGAAACACAATAAAACATTTAGAGTTAGTGTATTGATCAACTGATGTGAGCAGAAGTTGGAGTTTTGTAGCTGTTTTGTAATAAGAGGTTTAAATGGATGGAGAGAGCAGTGAGWTTAGAGCAGCAGGGTTTTTGTACGGCCACGAAACCTGTTTGTATCACTGTGGAGGACTTTTGGTGGAGGAACCAAACTGTCTGTGGGCTGTAAGTAACCTGTTTACTAATGACTGAAATACAGTGTGTTTAAATTAATGTCTGAAATGAAGTGTGTTCATATTAAAGACTGAAATGGAGTGTGTATATATTCAAGTTATAAAGTGTAAAAAATATAACTGAATCAATTCTCCTCATAGGAAATTGCTTTTGTTTTTTTGTTTGGTCAAAAATCCTTTGATTTCATTCGATTTATCTTAGATTACACAATTACTAAAACTTACAGTATATGGTTATAATGCTAGTACTTTATTTATTTATAAATCAATACRCAAAACAGTTATTGTATATTGTGAATATTAATGTGACACTCATTACTATATTTGACATCCCAGAAACCTAAAGTCTAAAAACACGTAAATGTGGAAGGCTAAACCAAATGTATTAAAATGATAAACATGCTTCATATTAAATCCTAATGAATTATTTTATCAAGGTTAAATATTATCAAACTATTGAACTTCCATAGATCACAGAAAGAACAATTGTTATAGATGGAATGCTGATTAGTGAATGTTCCATACAGGTCAATGTTTTTAATGTTGAATAACCACAATAATATAAATCATTTTAACTATTAAAATGTAAAATTATTTGAACTGAATGTGAACTGTTTGTGACGCGCCACTGAACTCAGTTCTGCTCTGTAAGATATAGAGGGAAGTGAAACACAGTGAACTGAAACACAAGCAGAGTGACTGACAGCTGTCCATTAATGCCTTGTCTCCATTTGTGTGTGTGTGTGTGTGTGTGTGTGTAGGTCTCACCCGGCCCAGTGTGACGGTGCTGCCCCCCTCCAGTGTGGAGCTGCAGCAGGAGAAGGTCACACTCGTGTGTGTGGCCAACAAGGGCTTCCCCTCGGACTGGAGGTTGACCTGGAAGATTAATGGGAACAGCTGGACCTCGGGGGAGAGTCACAGTGCTGATGTTCTGCACACAGACGGCCTCTACAGCTGGAGCAGCACGCTGAGTCTCAACTCGGAGCAGTGCAGGAACAAGCTGGTGACCTGTGAGGCCTTCAAGKAGAACCAACCTACTGTGGTGAGCACAGTGAACATAGGCCAGTGCTCAGAGATGTGAGCTCACACACAGYCCTTCTTCTTAATTAGTACCAAACTATGTAATAAGTGTGTCTCCCTGGAATGTCCTGCATTGAATTTTTAATAAATGCTTTTGAATCAGTAAGGAGTTTTGCTTCGTATTATTGTTACGCACATTATACACAAATCACCATTGCATCTCTTATATAACCTGTGTGTGCATGACAAATAAACCTGATCAGCTCCATGACATTAATGAATGTTTTGCCCAAATTCTGTCATGTATGTTAATTAACACAATAACAGGATATAACTATTTCATTGTAATGGCAAAATAATGAATACTTTTTAAATTACTTTAAATTACTAGTGATCGAATTGTAAAAAAAATATTCAAGGGGGATGGTGTGGTCAAGTTTTTTTGTTTTTTTTTTTTGTCTGGGGGAAGGGTGTTATATGAACAAAATATAAGCTTCATTGAATCAACTTGGAGCCATTAAAACAACACTTGCATTTAAACATGCAATTGTCAAAACTATCATTTGATCCTTTCCATGGCTTTCATCTGGGGAGRAGTATAAGAGTAGAATAAAAATAAACATTAGTAATGAAATAATTTACATAGTACTGTAGTTTTGTATGCCTACGCATTAGTCTTAGTTAATCTCTCTCTGTCTCACACACACACACAATCAAATTACTATTATACCCTTTTGTAGAGTAAGAACTCTTTTATAACCATTAAAACTGTCAGTCATTTCGAAAACTCCTATGTTAAACTGAATCCTTTGTTATATGATGTTATATAATTCCTGTCATCCATTATCACCCAAATATGGATGGGTTCCCTGCTGAGTCTGGTTCCTCTCAAGGTTTCTTCTTATTGAGTTTTCGTCTCATGGAGTTTTTCCTTGCCACGGTCACTGTCACACTTGGTTTGCTCATCAGGGACAATCTCATTATTATCTAGACATATTTCTCACTCATACACACTTCCATAAATTTTCCTTTCATTTTGTGAAGCTGCTTTGAGACAATGACCACTGTTAAAAGCACTATATAAATAAAATTGAATTGAATTGAATAAAATTTCCATCGCGTCTTCGCTGAGAGGATCTTTAATGCATCATACCTTCAGTTCACTTCTTTTTGAAATATTTCAAAAGCTGTTCTTGAGCTTTTCTCTTGGCCATTGCGAAAATGAGAACAGTGCAAAAAATAACTTCAGCTTGCATGAGGTTATGAGCAGCACGTTACAATATTGAATTCTCATTGGCAAATCGACTTAATTTATAATCCGTAAACAATCATATGTAGAGAGATTTAATATTTCATATTTATGACTAATTTTACATAATACACAAAGCATTATTAATCTAAAGGGGGGTGGTGGTGGTTTGACAGAGAGGATGCTTTTTGAATTTTTTTTCAACAGGACGGATGCCACATCACAGGCTTACAGTAATTTTTCACCACAATCTTTACCAATCTAAATATGATAAGCCAACAGCTCAGAAATTGGGAAATTTGACACAGTGTTATGAGTTCAAATTTAAGTAACTGCTGCTCTTCACTTTTGTTTTAAATGTTAGCAAATGTCATCCATTAAAGTCAGTGTTACAGATACAGTGGTCATTAGTCAGCATGTAACTAAGAGACCATAGGTAAATCAAATTAAATTTGGCCTTAAAGGAGAAAAACGCTAAGTTTCATGCTTGTGATACAGCATCATTGTGACTGAGCTGCATGTGTGGACAGAGGTTGGGCAGAAGGGCAGGTGAAGCTTCTTTGGTGAAGCTACTTAACGAAAATCCTGTAGAACTGGTATTCACATAATCATGATTATTGAGAAATTTCTATTGTGAGTTGTGAGTTAGTGTGTTGTGGTTCCTCTCCTCCACAGTGTGTCATTGTGTCGTATCACATCCTCCAACTCAGCACCTGTAGTCGCTCCCAGCTGCAGCAGTGCAGTCTCTCTACAATCTGACTGAGGGAGGTTTTTGTACGACTCTATAACACTGTGTGAACCAGTAGCCAGTGATTTCATGGTGACTCTGACAGTAATAATCTGCTGCATCTTCAGTTTGGACTCCACTGATGGTCAGAGTGAAATCAGATCCAGATCCACTGCCACTGAAACGAGCTGGAATTCCTGACAGTAGCTGACTTACATATTTAATGAGGAGTTTAGGAGCTTCTCCAGGTTTCTGCTGATACCAGNGCATTGAATTTTTAATAAATGCTTTTGAATCAGTAAGGAGTTTTTCTTCGTATTATTGTTACGCACATTATACACAAATTACCATTGCATCTCTTATATAACCTGTGTGTGCCTGACAAATAAACCTGATCGGCTCCATGACATTAATGAATGTTTTGCCCAAATTCTGTCATGTATATTAGTTAACACAATAACGTGGTATAATTATTTCATTGTAATGGCAAAATAATGAATACTTTTTAAATTACTTCCATCTAAACT
This sequence comes from Clarias batrachus, assembly GCA_003987875.1. Classification (NCBI taxonomy): domain Eukaryota; kingdom Metazoa; phylum Chordata; class Actinopteri; order Siluriformes; family Clariidae; genus Clarias; species Clarias batrachus. The sequence goes on from QMIH01004476.1 coordinate 12,833, forward strand.
ATTGTACGCAGTGATCGATTTGTAAAAAATATTCAAGGGGGATGGTGTGGTCAAGTTTTTTTTTTTTTTGTCTGGTGGAAGGGTATTATATGTATATGAACAAAATATAAGCTTCATTAAATCAACTTGGAGCCATTTAGCACTTGCATTTAAACATGCAATTGTCAAAACTATCATTTGATCCTTTCCATGGCTTTCATATAAGGAGTATAAGAGTAGAATAAAAATCTACATAAACATTAGTAATGAAATAATTTACATAGTACTGTAGTTTTGTGCCTATGCATTAGTCTCTCTCTGTATCTCTTTCTGTCTCTCTCACACACACACACACACACACACACACACACACACACACACACACAAATTAAATTACTATTATGCCATTTGAAAATAATTTTTTTACCCTTTTGTAGGGTAAGAACTCGTCTTTTATAATCATTACAACTGTCTGTCATTTCAAAAACTCCTATTTTAAACTGAATCCTTTGTTATATGATGTTATATAATTCCTGTCATCCATTATCACCCAAATATGGATGGGTTCCCTGTTGAGTCTGGTTCCTCTCAAGGTTTCTTCCTATTGACRTCTCAKGGAGTTTTTCCTTGTCCACKGTCACTGTCACCCTTGGTTTGCTCATCAGGGACAATCTCATTATTATCTAGACACATATTTCTCACTCATACACACTTCCATAAATTTTCTTTTCATTTTGTGAAGCTGCTTTGAGACAATGACCACTGTTAAAAGCACTATATAAATAAAAATTAATTTAATTTAATAAAATTTTCATTGCGTCTTTGCTGAGAGGATTTTTAATGCAACATACCTTCAGTTCTCTTCTTTTTGAAATATTTCAAAAGCTGCGCTTGAGCCTTTCTCTTGGCCATTGCGAAAATGAAAACAGTGCGAAAAATAACTTAAGCTTGCATGAGGTTATGAGCAGCACGTTACAATATTGAATTCTGATTGGCAAATCGACCTAATTTATAAACTGTAGACGATCATACATGGAGAGATTTAATATTTCATATTTATGACTAATTTTATATAATACACTGCATTATTAATCTAAAGGGGGGTTGTGGTGGTTTTACAGAGGGGATGSTTTTTGTCATTTTTTTCGACAGGAGAGATGCCACATAACATAAAAGGCAGTAATTTTTCACCACAATCTTTACCAATCTTAATATGATAAGTCAACAGCTCAGAAATTGGGAAATTTTACAGTGTTAAGAGTTCTAATTTAACTAATTGCTGCTCTTCACTTTTGTTTTAAATGTTAGAAAATGTCATTCATTAAAGTCAATGTTCAGATAAAGAGGTCATTAGTCAGGGTGTAACTAAGAGGCCAGATACTTTCATCATGCTTCACTACGGTTATTCGTTTCTGCCAAGCTTAGCACACTGTTCCAAGATCGGAAATTATAATGGGATTTCATTATACTTGAAAAATGGGCATCTGGCTTGGAGACACAAGTCTTCTACGAGATACAAATGTATTTGTGACAAACATTGTGTAACATCACAACATTTAAAATAATGCAGGAGGCATGAATACTTATGCAACTGACACTGTGCAAACTTAAAGTAATGTCTGTGCGTAAGGCATCAGAACTGGCCAAACATTAGGGTTTTTTAGAACAATCATTTTTAAAAGAATTTAATGCTGATACTGAACTGTTTAAATTTGGCCTTAAAGGAGAGCAACGCTAAGTCATGGTTCATGCTTGAGATATGGCATCATTGTGACTGAGCTGCATGTGTGGGCAGAGGTTAGGCAGAAGGGAAGGTGTTAAACTAATATCTATATTAACATATTGCATATAAAAACTAATAACCTTAGAGCCTGTTATAAATCCTTCTTCGCTAAAGGTACTTAAGAAAAATTCTGTAAAACTGATATTAATATAATCATGATTATTGAGAAATTTCTAGGGTGAGTTGTGAGTTAGTGTGGTGTGGTTCCTCTCCTCCACAGAGTGTCAATGTGTCGTATCACATCCTCCAACTCAGCGCCTGTAGTCGCTCCCAGCTGCAGCAGTGCAGTCTCTCTACAATCTGACTGAGGGAGGTTTTTGTACGACTCTATAACACTGTGTGAACCAGTAGCCAGAGATGTCATGGCGACTCTGACAGTAATAATCTGCTGCATCTTCAGTCTGGACTCCATTGATGGTCAGAGTGAAATCAGATCCAGATCCACTGCCACTGAAACGAGCTGGAAAACCTGACTGTAKCTGATTWACATATTTAATYAGAAGTTTAGGAGCTTCTCCAGGTTTCTGTTGATACCAGTGTAATCGATCACCAGTTGAGTCCTTGGACACTGCCTGACTGGTTCTACAGTTGATGGTAACTGTTTCTTCTGGAGCAGCAGATTTCACTGCAGGAGTCTGAGTTACTGTGACTTGACCTCTACACTCTGTAAAAATTATAAGGATAATGTATCACAAAACTAAGCATTTATAATAGACACAATGAGTNAGAGATGATTGTAGAGATAAAATCTGATGCAGTGTCTGACCTTGAGTCCAGAGGATCAGTGTCCAGATGAAGACGGGGATCAAAGTCATGGTAGCTGTGGGTGAAGTTTCTGTAGCAGCAGCTCTCAGTCATGAAGTATTAAAATCGCAGTGCTATAAACACTCCCAGAGCATTGAAGCATGAGATTTGAATGCAAAAAAGTGCTCACTATCGATGTGTGAGATTGAGAACTGAAACATGTAAAACGGAAAAAAAAGTCAGAATTTGTATTTAACGTGCTTTCCTTGGTAAAATTCCTTGCATTTGAAATGACTAAACATTATATATTATACTATTTGTACTTTCTCCTTATAATAGTTGGATTATATTAACTATTGACCATTTGCCCAACTTTTGCAAACATAAAATCGTAAAGAGAAGTCGTAGTTTAAATTAGAAAACTATTTAATCATAAATTTCCTAGCTGTTGGTTATTAAGATAGAGATGAAAATTATGCAAAGGATGACCATCAATTCAAAAGATCTCCTACTCTAAACATTACAAGGTCCTCAGCAGCCCCAAAGGAGTTATTTCAACTGGAGATTGAGCTCCATATGTAGATCAGAGAAGTTGAAACAAAAAGCTATTTTTACTGTTACAGCCTTTGTAATGTAATGCATTCTGTATATTGCATTTATGCATATTGTGATCTAGTATAATCAGTCAAATCAGAAATATATTTCCCACAATGGCCCACACGACCCATGAAGAAAACTGCATTTACATTTAGGGAATCTGGTAGATGCCCTTATAAAGCGCAATGTATGTTCATCTCATTATACATCTGAAGATCAAATGATTGAGAATGTAGCTCAAGGGCCCAAAGGTGAAGGTTTGATAGTAAAATTGGAGGCTTGACTCAACATTCTGATCAGTAGTCCAAAATCTTACCTACTAAGCTTCCCCTGCCCCAAAAACTGCTACTAAATTCCATAGGAGGGGAAAAAATAAATACAAAATATTGTTTTATGAAAGTGCTAACAAGGTATAAATTCAAAGTTCTGTTAGAAAGGAAAGGAAATAGCAAAAAATAAATAAATTTAGTTAAGCCTTTGTAATAAGTGCAATTATTGAAATGATTGCAAGTGCAATAATACAACGTAATAAAGTTTATGTTTCCTACTTTGAAATATAAATGTGTTAAACTCATCAATTAACTGTTAGTTCTGTAGTCTATTTGGAGATTGGAACAGTTATCCCTTCACAAGATTAAGGCTAAAGAAATAGTTCCCTTTCAAAAGCTACACTCGATGCTGCGTGAAAACGCTATGGAAACATCTATTTGTTCTCCGGTTGTGAAGCATGTGTGTATCAAACACGCCAAATATTTTTGGCTAATAACCTCAGTCATCTGATAAAGCGCACCTGTAGGTTATAAATAGGAGTGAACCGGAAACATCCTTATGTCTTTTTGTCTTCAGGACCGCTTTGTGTTTGTGTGTGTGCAGCAAAATTACGAAAGGAAAAAAAAAATCACCTATATGGCAGAGTTTGTTGAGAGATGCGTGCCTCCTTGTGATAGATCTCTTTCAGAGCCTTAACGCTGTCCTCTTTGCGGCCTTTTCCTTTTCGACGGTGAGGACGCGAAGGCGGGCTCGGTGCGGGAGCTCGTGCAGCTCTTTCCCGCGCTGTCCTCAGCGCAGAGATCAAAGGGCAGAAATCCAAGGTCCTTTTTTGAAGTCTCTGGGGCATTTCACCACTCCCCACACCGTTCCCACTCCCCACACACTCGCGTGCCACTCTTAAGCTCCACCGCGTTACACTCTTCTCGGACCCCGGACTAAACTCTGCGCCTTGCTTTTATAATGCAGAGCAAGCCCAAGATGCTATTAATGCTAATCAACACCAGCCGGCCCGCATAGGCAGCCCCGTCCATTCCCACACCTGCAGAAGGGGTGCCGCGTATTTAGGGAGCCTACGAAGTGAGCGAGGGACAATAATAGATTTGGGCGCGCGCCCATCACAGGCACACGCCGTGACAGTTTGGTGGAAGAACACTCTCTCCTCTGGCTATCTCTAAAGAGAAACCGCAAGCCGCGGCGCATTCCTGGGGTTCGCATGCTGATCTGGCAGACGCGCATGAGACGGAATTCCCCCTTTTCTCTCGCGCTCTCCCTGGATCAGGCGCTACGGCACTTCTTGTGAATGGGCTGAAGAGACTTCCTCTCTTGCTGTAGGAGCAAAAAGGTAAGTAAATAAATAAATAAATAATAATAAATATTTAAATCCCCTAAGCGCCCAAAGTTAGATGACAGGTTCTGTCGGGTGGCTTGGGGAGGGGCCTCAACGATGGTCCCTCCCCTTCTTTGACGACATCCATGACGAGTTAACTCTTTCATGGAATAAGCCCTATTCATCCCCTGTTTTAGCTATGAACATCGATTCATTCAAATGTCSTTGATGCGAAAGCTCAGGGCTATATGATGATGCCCCATATTGAAGAGACGCTTGGGGGCTATCTCTCTCCTGGGAGCTCATCTTTCCTGAAAAAGCCCACACTCCCCACCAAGCCATGTAGACTAACATCTTCGTTGGTGGGGAAAGCTTTTCAGGCAGCGGGTCAGGCTGGTGCTTCTCTGCACACCATGGCGGTTTTGCAGGCATATCAGCTGACCTGCTGAGAGATCTGAGCACTGGCTGGTCTATCAACGATGCTGCATTTCTGGAGCTACGACGAGTCACAGATTTATTTCTCTGTGACACCAAGCAGACGGCTCATGCTAAAGGCCCCTATCGGCCATATCTCACCTTCCGGCCTCTTTGCCGACGCCGTAAACACCGCCGCCACTAGGTTTCGGGAGGTGAAAACCATACATAAACTGTATATAAATCCCCATGGTGGACTGCACTTGCGCTGCTTGAACAAGCTAGCGCACCCGTTTCTGCTTTGGGCACAGGACAAGTTCCTGTCCCTCTGGGCGATTTATATTCCGGGGCATATGAATGTGGGAGCAGACTTACTATTCAGACAAGCTTTGACACATGGGGAATGGAAACTCTACTACAAGCAGGCCTTGTGAGGT
>QMIH01004480.1:0-11157 GCA_003987875.1 Clarias batrachus
TACTACTACAGCTTTTACTTTAATTGCTAGTACTATTAATAGACTAGTACTATTACTAATGTTAAAACGAATGCTTTTAGTATTACTACTACTACCACTACTACTTCTACTACTACTACTTTCCGCTATTAATATTATGCTAGTACTATTACTACAGCTACTACTACTGATGCTATTAGTATCACATCTGTTACTCCTGCTGATGCTATTAGTATTACTGCCACTATTGCTATTATTAGTTTTACTACTACTTCTACTAATGCTATACAGTAACTATTATCTTACTGTACTACTACTATTTCACTATAACTATTATTACTGTTACTGCTAATACTATTAGTATTGCAATTAGTACTATCTTCTACTACTAAATCTTTGCTAGTGTAGCGCAAATTTATGTAGCTTTTCAATAATTTAAATATTTATTTTCTTGTGAAAAGAAATGCTGATGTCATAAAGAAATATTAAGAAAAATAACATCTTCTTAATGAGATCATTTGTGCCATTATTTGCTATTTGAATATATTTTAATAGTATGTTTAATAGTTACATACCACAGTTTAAATCATAATCGCATAATGTGTCAAAATAATCACAGTGGGATTTTTAAAAAATGTTTTTACTCTTGCTTCTCCTACTATTGCTGTTATTGCTATTACTCCTTCTCCTGTATTACTTCAGTAATTAATATTACACCTCTTTCTATTACTCCTCCTACTACACTCCTTTTTTGTAAATAGAGTTATTACTAATCTTAATTTTATCTTAATTGTATTCTTCTTTTATCTCCCCCCCCTTTTTCTTTCACTTTTTAAATTTCTATACTTTGTTTCTTTGTATTTATTATAAATTCCTTTATACATTTTATTTCTTTTCCTTTTTTTCCCAGCTCTTTTTTGTCTCTGGATTTTAGCCGCCATAATCRCTTGATTGCTGACGTTCAGCTTTACTTAATGATGCAGGTTTTAGTCAGGGTACTAATCTCACGGTTCTATAAAATTTCTTCACTCTGAAGTATAGACGGTTGTTCGGATGATGTCATCTGAGTGTTTTTGTAAATGTCTTCTGAAGGTTTTCCACGYGTAATTCTGTCCGAGGAACCAGTTGAAGATAATTACGCTGTCTCATGCCATTACCCTCGTCTCTGAGTTTGCAGCGTTTTTTTTTTTTTTTTCAGGTTGTCAGAGCGAGCGTTCTGTGTCAGGGCAGGACAGATGTGCGCAAAATTGTGTAGATTGTAAAAGATGTAAAGTGTATTTTTACATGCATTAGGAGATCATGGGATGACATGTCCGTGTTTGTTTAGCTGGTACGAGGCTGTTGTGTGATTGGGTGCGAGATGGTGGGGTGTGATGTCATCACCTCTCGCTGTGTGTTTAGCTGGAAGTCGTTGAAGCTTGTTAAACCATGCCAGTGTTTCAGCGTGAGGTGCCTGTTTACAGCCAGGCGTTTGAATCCATGATGGATCGTTAAAAACATGAAAATAAATAACGGAGGACGACAAAGAACAAAGGTGTTTCCCCTCTGTGAGTCACTCAACATTATATTACCCAAGTACTAATTACTATCAGTCTGTACTGTGGAGTTACGCTATGCTTACTACTACTGTTACTACTACTACTATGATGATTAATTCAACTACTACAAGTAGTACTAATACTGTCACTAATGCTGATACTACTAGTACAATTACTGTGATCATTATTACTAAYGCTAGTAGTATGTAGTACTATTAGTACTACTATTATTACAAATTCCAGAAAAGTTGAAATTTAAAAGACTTTCAGATCACAGATCACATTTTATTCACAATAGAACATAGAGAACGGAAATGTTTAAATGGAGAAATTTTACACTTTTCCCCCCACAAAATTAGTTTATTTTAAATTTGATACCTGCTACAGGTTTAAAAAAAAAACGTTGGGAAAAATCTTATTTAAAGCATATTTAAATAAATAAATAAATAAATAAATAAAAACGTCCCAACTTTACCAGAATTTGGTTTGTATTACTACCACTATTTAGCAAGACTACTTCTGCCACTATTATTCTTCATATTCTTGTTGTTTCTACTATTATTACTCATGCTACTTTAGTTGCTACTACTATTACTACTGTTAGAACTTTTTACAACAGTAGTGCTGCACAGTTAAACACATAAAAATCAACATCAGGATATGAACCTGTAAAATCATAAAATCATAAAAGGTTGCAATATACTGTATGTTAGATAACATACACAAAGTCCGGAATTTATGTAGAGTTTGTCAATAATTTAAGTGATAGATAAACAATACAAACAAACATCCTCTTCCTGAAAACATTTGTGCTATTATTTGGTGTTAGTTTCGATTAGTAATGAATACGATTGAATACTGCTATTACTGTTACTACTGATACCTTTACTACAAACTACTGTTTCTGCTGCACTATCGCTATTATTGTTAGTACTGTTATCACTACCACTACTTGCAGTACTGGGATTGTTCTTTCCCATCGTCATCTCTGGTTTGCTCGTCAGGGATAACCTGGTTGAATGTATAAAAAAGAATTATATCCAGAGTATTTATTTCCCGTTAAGCATTGTTAATACAAATAAAATTGAATTGAATATTACTATTAGTACTACTGCTTTTATACTACCACTACATTGTTACTCGTATATTTACTAATATTATAAAAGTGCCTGTATTTTTTTCCCCTTAGTTTTTTAATCATCTCCTGATTTTCTTTTTTAAATTTTTTCTTTTAAGTTTTTATTCTCCTTCCTTTATACTTCTTAAGAAAAGTATAATATAAATTAAAATAATTTGTTTACTTTTTTCAACAACAAATAAATTAAGAGAAAATGAGAAAAAAAAACTTTATAAATTTTTTCAAGCCATATATTATTTTTTTATTTTAAATCATTTGTTGCTTCTTTCCTGCCTTCTAATCCTTAACAAATCATTACAGCTACAAATTTGTATATTTTTACTGTCAATTTTCTTACCATTAATACTACTCCTAATGTTAATATAGTACTATACAAAATTTTAGTCTTCTACTGCTACTACTTCTGTAACTACCACTAGTTTTGTCAGTTCTTTTATTACCACTGCTATAGCTGCTACTATTAACTACTATTACTCTTCCTAGTGTTATTACTAATATTATTACTACTAGTTTTTATTCTGTTATTATTACTAGTACAGATACTCCTGCTATTACTACAGCTGTTACTTTAATTACRTATTTTCCTTTACTAATAAGTTTCTTATTTTAGCTTTTGTTCCCTTTTTTATTTCTGTACTTTTTTGTCGACTTTTTATTTCTTTGTATTTCTTAGGTATCATTTTGTTTTCATTCCTCTCATTTTTTCTTTTGTTGTTCTTATAAACGTTTATCTAATACATCTAATAATTCCAATAACTATTCATATTTTTTTTCTTTTATTCCATTTTCTTTTCCCGACTTGACCTTACAGTATGTAGACTAACTGTTGGTTCTGTCTGTGAGTGTGTGTCCTGTTTGAGTGTGCGTTAGTGTACGCTTTAAGGTCAATGTCCAGTTAAGCGCTGCAGGACGAGACACAGACTGATCGTTAGGAAAAGGCCGCCACTCGTCTCCATGGATTTGCTGTCATACATGACGAGTCCACTGCCAAATTGGAGAGGAGGGCCATTTACAGAAAACACGCATGCACACACACACACACATATATATATATATACACACACACACATTCACAATGCTAATTGAATTTGGGTCTTACACACACTGAGGGAATCACATTAGGAGAGATCGCAGGCCGACATTAACCTTTCAGCTTTATTGCTTTTTTACACAAAACAGTGTGTTTTGTTGTGTTAGATTTTGTGTGTGTGTCTGTGTGTGTGTGGTGCAGTCTGCTTTTATCTATGAAGGATCCATCCTCTTGTAGCTCTTGCTCACTTGCTCAATCTATAAATAGCTGTATTGTGTGTGTGTTGTAAGCAGCACTATTCCAATATTTTTAATGTGTTTCCCAAGAGCATTAGAAATTAAGATGACACAATGCCACTTTTTTGTTCTTTCTTTTAAAAACAATTCCAATTGCAGTCTTTTCTATTTGTTAAATATCAGATTGAATTAATTCCTGTTTTTCTGGGATATCCGATCCAGCGTTTATATTTTTCCTGATATCAGACAGATACAGATMTTGACCTGCCACCTCTGAGGTCTTGTGTATGAACTTCTGAGGAAGTCTCAAAGGCAGCACACGGAGTGGTTTCACTCCTCGTCACATACAGTATAAACCCTGGAATTACACACTGTTTATTCTTCACTTCCTTTCTTTCTTTCTTTCATCCCTTTGTTGTTGTGTCCAGGATTCTCACGATAGCTCCTGTATCTTATATCCCGAGCGCTTGAACATTCGTAGGATTTATCTGGAGTTATCCTCCTGAGCAGCAGATGAACCGATCCCTACTCAAAACAGATCCGAACTAGGTCAAGGTCACAGCAAGGTCAAGGGCTCAAAACAGTCCTTCTTCAAAAGCCTCCTTCCTGTTTGAAGACGAAATAACACATGCAGCTATGCGTTTGTTTCTTTCAGTATTATTCTCGTTAATGTGTAGGTTTGTAACGTTTAACAACAAATACATAGAAAAAAGGAGTAAAAAACAGTTTAAAAGCTTTTTTTGAAAAAAGAAATGGGTAAAAGTTTTAAATTTTTTAACTTTAAACCATTTTTTCTCAAAATTCTACAAGTATATATGATTTTTTTCATGTTTTTTACATTTTACTTTTTTCTAAAAATTTTTGTATTTTAATTAATTGTTAACTATTTCAATTTTCCTCTTTTATCATTTTACTCCAAATATAATATAAAAGGAAATAAAATATTACTTAAAAAAAAATTTAAACGGTGATATAAAGTGTATTATACTGTATACACACACTATATTGCTCCCTTTTTTCTTTCTCTCTCTCTCATGTGTAATTTTTTTCTTCTTATCCTTTTCTTTTCGTCTCTCCCGTAAGGAACACAACACTTTTTTTTTTCAGCAACTGGTCTCTAAGATATTCTGTTATTTCGTCTCGTTTCAATCCAGATTCTTTCTGATAACACATTCTGACAGAGAAACATGCACCCCGGTGCATGCTGGGTATTTTGCACATTTTTTTTTAAGCATAGCCTGAAGGCATTAGCAAATACGTGTCCAGTGTTATTAATCACCGTGACAGCGGCTTGGAAATGACCCAGAGTTTCATTTGTTTCCTGTGTGTGTAGGGTTACACACACACACACACACACACACACATGCGCAGGTTAGTTTTTAAAACAAAACAATGTAGACAGCTAACTAGCGATTCTCACACACTGGTTATAAGGTGATGTTATGTTAGCTAGTTTACGGTTACCATGACAACAAGGGATGGACAAATATACACCCCGGAAACGTTGACCGAAAAAGGGGAGAGACAGGAAAGGACATAGAGAGCAGACTTATAACAATATTTGTGTGTGTGTGTGTGTGTGTGTGTGTGTGTGTGTGTGTGTGTGTGTGTGTGTGTAGTCTCACTGCGCGCAGTACACCGCGGAGAAGCGCGAAGAAGAGAAGATGTGTGATCACCTGATCCGAGCCGCAAAATACCGTGATCATGTGACCGCCACGCAGCTCATTCAGAAGATCATCAACATCCTGACTGACAAACACGGGGCCTGGGGAAGCTCCGCCCACAGGTGAGCCCAGGTTACACCCCCGAACGCTGAACACACACCTGGAAATGTGTCACACTTAAACACAGGTCACACACACTGAACACACACCTGAACACACACCTACACACAGTCTTCAACACACACTCTTGAACACACACCTGAACACACGCTCTTCAACACATAAACCTGAACATAGACTCTTGAACACACACCTACACACACTCTTGAACACATACTCTTCAACACACACCTGAACACACTCTTCAACACACGCTCTAATGTCTCTAATGCTCTGCTTTTTTTCTTTTTTTCTTTTTGTGTTTTACTCTCTTGTAAAAGTTTTAATAAGAAAGCAATTACAACATATGAAAACGCATGCGCGCGCACACACACACACACACACACACACAGTTTAATTAGAATAGCCTGCTGAAATATTAATGCTGTTTGGGGCTCCTGAGGATGAAGTGCATTCGTCTCGGTGTGTGTAATGTGCTCTAATCCCCGCACTCGTTCGTTTCATTCACATACTGGGGGGGGGGTATCTGGGGTGGGGGTATGTGTAAGGGGGAACCCGTGCGCTCATGTGAGCCATTCATCGCAGAACAGAACGTCTTCTCAGCATAAAGAAGCATTAAGAGCGAAATTACAGAGCTAACGTCAACACGTGGTTAATAACCTGAAAAGAGATTTGATGAACACCGATAGAGCGAGTCGTATAATAGTGATTAATAATTAACGCCTTTATAATCAATCAGCCCTGTGTACAGTCTTATTAAAATGGTTAGGATCATAATGATAATAAACAGTAGCGAACAAAAAAACAACACACACAGAATTATATTATTATTATTTTAGAATAATTGTTACATACATTATTACAGTCACGTATGAAATGTGATAAAAGTTCTTTATTTGTGTATGTGTAAAGATTTAGGCAAATGCAATCTCAGATTGTTTAACAACAAATACGTAGGAAAAAGGAGTAAAAAACAGTTTAAAAGCTTTTTTTGAAAAAAAAAATAGGTAAAAGGTTTACATTTTTTAACTTTAAACCATTTTTTCTCAAAATTCTAAAGGAAGATATGATACAATATTTAACTTTTTTTCGAACTTGCCATTATTTATTTAACAAAAGCCAAAAAATAAAATAAAATAAAATAGATTATAGAAACACTAAGTACCCCTTTACTATTTAAACAGTTTTTAAGACGGTAAGTTCATCAGCAGGTGTGCAGACCTCTATAATAGCCGAAGTTTTGGCGGTTTGTTTGTCTTGAGCATTCAGGTGTGTGTTAACACAGTGGTAAGAGGGAAAGACATACAGTAGGCAGTGGTCTTAGAAAAGAAATTGTTGCTACTCATCATCTATAAATTCACTTTCAAACAATTTGGAGTTTGAAGTTTTAGAGTGAGAAAAATGATTCACAAGTTAAAAACTTTCAAGACAAGTTGCCGGTCTTCTCAGGCGTGGATGTCGCAGCTCATTCACCCTAAGGTCAGACTGTACAATGCTGAAAGAAGTACAAAAAACCCAAGAGCTGCATCTCGGTCTCACTGAGAATATAAAGCGTTAGAGTCCATGACGTCACAATTAGAAGAAGACTGAATAAGTACAGTTTGTTTGGCAGGCGAAAATCCGATTATGTCCGAACGATAAAGCATGCTCAAAATCACAACATGGTCATGCAAAAGAACAATGATCCGAAGCACACCAGTCAATCATCACTACATCAGAATGGCTGAGACGTAAAACGATCAAGGTTTCGGAATGGTCAGGTCCGGGTGAAGGCAAGTTCAATCCCAGGGAACCGCAGTCCTGCAGATTTCAACCCTGAAAAGTAATCTTTCTTCTGGTGTATTTGATTCTGGTTGGAGCTGAATTCTACAGGACTGCGGCTCTCTCATGTTCTAGTCAAAGTCCAGACCTCAATCCAAATGAAACGCTGTGGCGGGACCTTATGAGAGCTGAGCGTGAGCAGATACCGCAAAACCTCACAGAATTGAAGCGATGAGCCGAAATAATTAAGTGAGAGTCTGGAAAAGTTATTCAGGAAATCATTACTTACGCTAAGTTATTGCTGCTAAAGCTGGATCTACAAGCTGTTGAAGCTATCATGGGGGTACTTCTTTTTCCTCACACACTTTAGTTTTTCTTTTTGTCTTCATTTTGGCTACAATTTATGTTGTTTGTTTGAGGTTGTATTTGCCTAATACTGAGAGATGATTTTTATGACGTTTTTACATTAAAAAAACATAGAATTACAGTACACAAGGGAGCACTAACTTTTACTCATGACTGTATAATTCTTATAATGAAGTGTATTATATTCAAATTAATGATTAGGTTGTATATAGAGAATTAATTAGGATTTCTGCAATCAGCAGCTAGTGTGATAGTAGGCTGGTTAGCATATTAGCACACGCGCTGCGTATATCTTGTGCTCTGTTCTTTTTTTTTCTTCTTTAAAGATTGAGTAGATTTTAATAACTCTTCTGTGTGAGAAACTGAACTGAGGTCTGAGTTCATTTACACTGACTAGTTTGAGTAGTGTGTGTGTGTGTGTGTGAGGTGATTTAAAGGTGTTTAGGGTGAAATATAATTCCTCGAGTCCACGCTGCTTAGTGGAAGTGAGAAGAAGTTTTATCGTGCAGCCAGACCTCTACACTCGGGCCGTATAAATCAGAATAAGCGCCACTTCAAGCGCTCTTTCTTCTCCTCTCTCGCTCGCTTCCTCTTCTTCTCTCCGTCTCTTAAAAACATTCCTTCAGTGAACCTCAAAGGAAACGTTTCACACTTGGAAATCTGTCTGTCTGTCTGTCTGTAGTAGACATGTCAGTCTGTCTCTGTAACTGAAGTCTCTGGCCGATGCAGTTTGTTTGCATTCCTGAGCGTCTCCTAATGGGGATCACCTCCTCACGGACAGGGTTTCCTCATTAAGGCCATCTCCTTACCTCCAAGCACCTCCTCACAGAACGCATCTCCTCATTGAGAGAGTCTCCTCACAGAGCGTCTTCCTCACAGAGCGTCTTCCTCACAGAGCGTCTTCCTCACAGAGCGCTTCCCTCACAGCGCGTCTTCCTCACAGCGCGTCTTCCTCACAGAGCGCTTCCTTCACAGAGCGCTTCCCTCACAGAGCGTCTCCCTCACAGAGCGTCTCCTCATTGAGAGAGCCTCCACACAGAGCGTCTTCCTCACAGAGCGCTTCCTTCACAGAGCGCTTCCTTCACAGAGCGCTATCCTCACAGAGCGCTATCCTCACAGAGCGCTATCCTCACAGAGCGTCTTCCTCACACAGCGCGTCTCCTCACACAGAGTGTCTCCTCATTGAGAGAGTCTCCCGACAGAGCGCGTCTCCTCATTGAGAAAGTCTCCTCACAGAGCACGGCGCCTCCTCACAGAGCGTCTCCCTCACTGAGAGCGTCTCCCTCACTGAGAGCGTCTCCCTCACTGAGAGCGTCTCCCTCACAGAGCGCGGCGCCTCCTCACAGAGCGTCTCCCTCACAGAGCGTCTCCTCACAGAGCGCTTTCCTCACAGAGCGTCTCCTCACAGAGTGCGTCTCCCCACAGAAATCGTCTCCTCTCAGAGCACTGTTCTCACAAAGCACTTTTCTCACAGAGCGTGTCTCCTAATTGAGAGCGTCTCCTCACAGAGCGCTTTTCTCACATAGCACGTCTCCTCAGAGAGCGATTTTCTTACTGAAAGTGTCTCCTCACAGAGCGCGTCTCCTCACTGAGAGCATCTCACCACTCCTTTTCTCACAGATCACTTTTTTCACAGATTGCATCTCCTCGCAGAGTGCTTTTCTCACAGAGCGCATTGCTCACTAGGAGCGTCTCCTCATGAAGAGTGTTTCCTCACAGAGTTTGTGTTCTTCCGGAGAGTGTCTCCTCACAGGGATCATCCCCACACTGATGGCGTCTCCTCACTGAGAATGTCACTTCATGGAGAGTGTTTTCTCTTTGAGATTTAGTACGTCTCCTCACTTAGAGTGTCGACCCCACACTGAGACATGTTTCGACGGAGAGGATCACCCCACAGACAGCGTTTCCTCATATGGAGAGTCTCGTATGGGGAGTGTCCCCCTACTGAGAGCGTCTCCTCAATGCGAGCATCTCTTCATGAAGCACTTCTCTTCACGGATAACGATCTTCCTCGATAACGAGGAAATAACAATAAAACATAATATATACAACATAATAATAATAATAATGATGATGATAATAACGTAAAAACCACACAAAATACAACCGCTGCACAAGCACACAAAAAAACCCAGTCTGAGCTCAACACAATAACAAAAAGACAATTACTCACAACAGAAAAAAACAACATTATTAACACAACCGCATCATACACTCAACAAGAAATATGACCGTAACTTGTGTGATAACAGTGTGTTAATACTCTGTGTGTGTGTGTGTGTGCGTGCGTGTGTATGTGATTTCAAGCTCGCTGTTGGCACAAATTACTAAACACCTCATACATCTCAGAGCCCTTATGCTAACAGCTACATTCCCCGCATGCTGAGTTTGATTGCTCTCTTTGTGACCAGGACAAAACGATCTCCATCCGTCAGTCTCACACACACACACACACACACACACGCACACACGCACACACACACACCGCAAGCCTGGAGGAGAGAAAAGGCCGCATCATTTGCACACCCAGCACGCTGACCCTCATGAATAATGATGCTTTTCTCTAAAACCTGTTATCGTCTGGAGTGCGAGGGCATCCGTCAGGGTGTGTGTGTGTGTGTGTATCCTGATCCTGATATTACACAGGAGTTCATTTCTGGCCCTGCAGATTACTATTTAAACGACAACGATATGACCTTTTCGGCAGCGCGAGGCTTTCATACATCACTTTCCCGCGCGCTTGTCGCGAGTGCGCGAGAGCGAGACCGCGAGCGCACGAATGCGAGCCTTTTCTCATTAGCGGCCCGCGCCACAGATAGCGTCGTATCTCCGCAGATTATTTTCTTTGATTTGCATAAAGCGTGTGTTTGTGGAAATTGAATAGATGAGCGGAATAATCCGTCACACACCCGGCGCAGGTCTTCCTGATGCCTTTTTTTTTCTTTTTTCTTTTTTTTTTTATATTTCCTTCCGTCTCGCGCGTCGATCCTCACTCGCTCCGTGAGAGGTGGCTCCGGGGTCACGACACGCAGGAAATGATGAATATCGCGCAATGAATGATTCTGTTTCACCCTGCAATCTCACCCACGCGAGTGTGAAGCGCAAATCCTTTTGCATAATAGTTTTTAAATGTGAATTTTTGTGTATTAATCAGGATCAGGAAGTGGGGGCAGGAAGGGGGGGGGGCGGAGCATGTAAGGGGAACTTTCTGATTAAAAACAGTCCTCGCCAAAAAAATTACATCTTCCCAGCAGTTTAATGTCGAGGAAGGAACATTGGAAAGGAAAAAAAAAAGCGTGTCTCTTGGACGTAATGTTTCTTTTTT
>QMIH01004483.1:3448-18203 GCA_003987875.1 Clarias batrachus
AAATGAGTCATTTTTGCAGAACTGGCCGTTCTCATCCAGGAAATTTTCTGGGTTAAATGTATCTGGGTATTTCCAGTGCTCCTTATCCTGCATTATGGCCATTAAATTGGGTGAAATCTGAGTTCCCTGCAAGAAAAAAAAAGATATCCCACTAAGTATTTCTACAGATCTGACCATAGTTTAGCTGCAAATCACAGGTTTATATTAATGCACTCATTCTAATATATTATTGTTTCTATATTAAAAATAAAATATATATAAAAAAAATAAAACATGTAGTAAAACATTATAAAATAAAATAATGTGCAAGTGTTAATATGGTGAATTTATACAACATGTATGGGAGGAGTCTGGACTGTCAGCACTGAACAGTCAATGATTTAACCTGTATTTTTGGCTATAATGTAACAGAAAACAGGAACTAAACTGTGTTTTTGAAACGTGACTATATTTTAATAAATTAAATAAAATATACTTAAACATAGCTAAGTGTAGCATTACTAAATCTTTAATAATAATGGATCTGTAAGTATGGTAAGTATTATCTAATACGAACATTTTATTTTTTTTTGTGCTAAAATTATTAACAAAAAGTCAAATTGCATGCTAATATTGTGAAAAAGAAATGATAAATACATTTTTGTGAAAACAATCTGCTACAGCTTATACCTTGGGGATGGTGTATCCTTGTAGTTGTGTCGTCCCTGTAGTTTCATGAACTACACCGAGTGGAGTGATGTTCCCAAAGCGCTGGATCTCATGCACAGTGGCGTGTGTGTACGGCAGCCTCGCGCGGTCATCCATAGTGGGAGCACGATCGTAACCAAGCACACGGACGATCTCCTTGTGACAGCGATCTAAATACACCATACACAACATCGATTACAGGTAGACGGAGTCATTTATTAATGACTTATTAATTGCTTCTTGGAGTCTGCTTTTTAAACTTCTAACTTTATAAGTGTTTTTTTGTTTGTTTTTTTTGTACAAATTATTATCTTGCTTAATATAGCAAGTGGTTCTAAGTACAGAACCATATTCAGAGTTTTAATTCTCACATTAATCAGTCAAAATTGTAAGTTTTAACATAAAGTACAGAACTGTTAGATTCCATGAGCGCATAATTATTTGTTACACTACCTTGTATTTCTGGATGGTTCATCATGAAGATCAGACCCCATCTGAGAGTGGTGGCTGTGGTCTCAGTTCCCGCGAGGAAAAGATCAGCGGTGGACATCAGCAGGTTGTTCTCATGAAATGTTGAATCTTCATTTGACTCTTGCTGCTCAAATAGGAAGTTCTGTTATTCTGTAATGCCTGAATCCATCAATTAATTATTTTTCCTAAACAATTCAAGTCCAAACGTTACAGTAAAATTTACAGTGGATACGGAAAGTATTCAGACCCTCTTAAATTTTTCACTCTCTTGTATTGCAGCCATTTGCTAAAATCATTTAAGTTAATTTTTTTTCTCATTAATGTACACACAGCACCCCATATTGACAGAAAAACACTGAATTATTGACATTTTTGCAGATTCATTAAAAAAAAAACTGAAATATCATATGGTCCCAAGTATTCAGACCGTTTGCTCAGTATTTATTTAGTAGCAGCAGCCTTTTGATCTAATACAGTCATGAGTCTTTTTGGAAAAGATGCAACAAGTTTTTCATACCTGCCATTCCTCATTACAGATCATCTCCAGTTCTGTCAGGTTGGATGGTAAATGTTGGTGGACAGCCATTTTCAGGTCTTTCCAGAGATGCTCAAGTCAGGGCTCTGGCTGGGCCATTCAAGAACAGTCACGGATTCATTGTGAAGCCACTCCTTCATTATTTTAGCTGTGTGCTTAGGGTCATTGTCTTGTTGGAAGGTAAACCTTTGGCCCAGTCTGAGGTCTTGAGCACTCTGGAGAAGGTTTCCTCCAGGATATCCCTGTACTTGGCCGCATTCATCTTTCTCTCGATTGCAACCAGTCGTCTTGTCCATGCAGTTGAAAACCACTCCACCACGATTCACTGTTGGGACTGTGTTGGACAGGTGATGAGCAGGGCCTGGTTTTCTCCACACATACCACTTAGAATTAAGGCCAAAAAATTCTATCTTGGGCTCATCAGACCAGAGAATCTCACCATCTTGGAGTCCTTCAGGAGTTTTTTAACAAACTCCATGCATGTTTTCATGTGTCTTGCACTGAGGAGAGGCTTCCGTCAGGCCACTCTGCCATAAAGCCCTGACTGGTGGAGGACTTCAAATTTATTCCATTTCCCGCCTGCATCCCTGGAGCTCAGCCACAGTGATCTTTGGGCTCTTCTTTACCTCTCTCATTGAGGCTCTTCTTCCCCGATAGCTCAGTTTGGCTGGACGGACAGCTCTAAGAAAGGTTCTGGTCATCCCAAACATCTCCCATTTAAGGATTATGGAGGCCACTGTGCTCTTAGGAACCTTAAGTGCAACAGAAATGTTTTTCTAACCTTGGCCAGATCTGTGCCGTGCAACAATTCTGTTTCTGAGCTCTTTAGGCAGTTCCTTTGATCTCAAGATTCTCATTTGCTCTGACATGCACTGTGAGCTGTAAGGTCTTATATAGACAGGTGTGTGGCTTTCCTAATCAAGTGCAATCAGTAGAATCAAACACAGCTTGACTTACATGAAGGTGTAGAACCATCTCAAGGATGATCAGATGAAACGGACAGCATCGGAGTTAAATATACGAGTGTCACAGCAAAGGGTCTGAATACTTAGGACCATGTGATACTTCAGTTTTTCTTTATTACAATAACAATAACATCTAATTAGCATTTAACACAGTAGTCTAAATACCAAATCAATGGATACAACATACAAGATAAAACTCTGACTGAGCACTTTACACTGATGTGACTTGCACATCCTGTAGGTTAGGGTTTAAAGTCTAAACTTTTTACCTTGCTTATCTCCACAAGATACGCATCAATAAAGTCACGCAGGTTCTCACTGTCGAGTGTTTTCTTGTGATCCTCCATCACCTCACGGATGAACCCTATTAAAGCCTTGGCATTCTGTTGGACCTTCTGGTGTGGACCAGGGAAGTGTTTTATGAAGGGGATCAAGTTGAAAATCTACTATGAAAAAGAATAAATATATAATATTTACTGATGATTTCTGAAACTTTTAAGCATTGATGTCTTGTAGTTTATCAAAGCAGCTATTAACAATTATTCAATAAATCTTTTGTTCTTTCTTGAACCTAAAAATTCACCACGTCCCGACCCCCCAAAAGTACAACCTGACAGCACAACAATGATCAACTTCTCTCTCTCCTGAAGAAGTCGGAAATCCTAAAGTCACAGCTTTACCTCTCTTACAAAGCACTGAATCCTTACAAATGTGTACAATGAATGTCACGATTAAATGAATGTTATATATATATATATGATTTTTTTTTCATGAGCTCCTGTGAATGAGCTGTTACCATACAAAAACGTTATGTCATTTTTAAAGTGCATTTATGTAAATATGTGATTCATAGCTGAACTACTGCCAAAGCTGAGCTGATATTTTAGAAAATTAATCAACACCTTCTGACCAAACAAAATCCAGAATTCAGAAGTGCTGCAGTGAGATTGACAGGAAATTCCAGATGAGTAATAATTAATTCTTTAACATGCATTGACATTACCAATCCCACAGCTGAGCCAGAGAGCCGAATGTTTTCATTCAGGATTTCCAGGAGCTTAGCGAAGCGTTTGTCTTCATAATCAAAGCGATCTCCAAAGATGATGGAGCAGATGATGTTGGAGACAGCATTCATTATGGGGTGCATGGGGTCAAGAGCTTTTCCTGAAGGAAGAAAAATGGGAAATTTAAGTGTTAGGGAATGGAGTTTATTAATAATACTACATCTGAGCAGTTATCTCTTGTCGTACATACAACCTTTTCAATGTTTATATGTTAAAAAGAAATCTGATGAGCCCTTTGTCTACATGGCTGACCTTCATGTCTGAGCATTTCTGTGATCAGATAGCGGGCTTCTTCTGCCACTCGCTCCTCCACCGATTTTTTCCCCAGACCAAAGTTCCTTAGTGTGTGGAGAGCAAAACGCCGCTGCTGCTTCCACGCATGGCCGTACGTGACAGCGAGAATACCTGACACAGCCAGAAGGAAGTATTGGATCCATCATTATTAAATGCAATGATCAGCCATAACATTAAAGCCACCTGCGTAAAATTGTGCAGGTCACCCTTGTGCTGCCCAAACAGTGTTCTTCAATCCACCAAGATGGTGGTTTTTGGGACCAGGAATTTCTATGGTCTCTATGGATCAGTCTTGCTGATAGGGACCACAGCTATCTTGGACCATCGTTGCCATGAAGGTGTGTACCTGGTAAATGTCTGCACCAGGGCTCTTACATCTATTGTTCCATCTTGTGATGTAATCAAACATCATAAATATCAAGCATCATATCAAAAATAAATAAATTGAAAAAAAAATAATGTGAGAATAAACCTGCATTAAAAAATAGTTGAGACAAAACAAAATTCATCTGAAAAAAAAAAAAAAAAAAAAACACTGAAAAAGTTCTCCTGAAAGGTAAGTAGGTGTATGAATTCAGTGTCAAATCAAATAGTTATAAATTGTTAATTAAAGTTTCATATATTTTTTCAAAATCTAGTCTCCAAAGAGGGACAGGAATTATTTTACATTTTTATTTGCTTTTGATTAGCCTGCTTACCAAATATTAATTATTTCCGTGGCATTATTAGGGCATGTGAGGACTTTTTTTGGCTATTATGTTACAAACACAAATTAAACATGAAGCTGCTTAAACATTCATAAATGAATAAATCCAACTGTGGTACTGACCGTAGCCGTTGGTCACCCAGTCTAGTAACGGCATGTATGGCCTCCCAGAGAACACGGTACCATTCTGGACGAACGCCTCCTTCACCATCTTGATGTTATTCAGTATGATAAGCGGTCTTCTGCCCACATACACGCAGCACAGGTCACCATACTGCCCCGTCTGCATGGGCAACAAGTCATATTATTTTACCATAACAATTACACATCAGATTTAATGTTACTCTGTGGGATGTTCAAAACCTGGGATAAATATAAGGCTTATTCATTCCCTTAACTCTCTCTTTCTTTCTTTAAGGAGGCATGGTGGCTTAGTGGTTAGCACTGTCGCCTTGCACCTCCAGCGTTCTTGTTTGATTTCACCCCAGGTTCAATCCCTGCCAGAGGGTCTGTGTGATTGAGTATGCATGTTCTCGCCATGCTTGGTGGGTTTCCTCTGGCTTTTCCAGTTTCCTCCCATAGTCCAAAGATGTGTGGATTAGGCTAGTTGGCATTCCTCAAATTTCCCTTAGTGTGTAAATGAATGTGTGAGTGTTTATGTGTGTGCCCTGTGATGGATTGGCACCCCATCCAGGTTGTACCCTGCCTTGTGCCTGCGATAACAATAAAATGTTATAACCACATCTGCTTTTTGCTTTTTAATGAAATTTGCTTTCCAATGCTCTCCACAGGTGCCTATCTTTACCACCGATCTTTCCCAACCTCACTATCCATTCAAACACTGGCACTTCATAACTGCCCAGTAATTCATAACGCACCCCAAACCATTGACAAAAGGCTTATTTTTATGTTGATCTGTGAAAAACAACCTTAATCAAGTCCATTTCACTACAAAGTGTGCAAGTCCAAATGGATGAACACTTATGCGACGCAGAGCACATACAGACTTTACAACAAGCATAAACATGTCTAAATAAGGAAGTACAACTGCAGTACACCTCTGTTGCACATTCCTATCTCTAGGCAACACACACTTCAGATAAGCATACAGTAGATACACACACAAACACACACACACACATTGAATTTGAGAAGCCTGGACAAAAAAGGCAGAAACTGACTGATCTCGTAGAGTTCAATGGGTTCTTTATGAACTGGAGCACGTTCCCAACAAACGGCAGTGGAGTGGGTCCAGGAGGGTTGCGGCTCCTCGATGAACTCAACCTGAAGATCTCAAGCAGAACCAGAGAGATGAGGCCAAGCAACAGGGCCAGGCCTGCAGAGCCCAGGTCCAAACAACTCAGTACAGACTGCATGCTGAGAGAGAGAGAGTGTAGAATGACCGCACAGAGGTCTGTTTATACAGGAAAAGCAGGAAAGGGGAGGAGACAGATACAAAGCAGTAAAGGAATGATGTAACTTCATGTCACACTTTCATGTTTCACACTCATGACCTTTGTACACGTATTGTAACACAGCTGAAATGAGTGCTCCTGCATTCCTTTGTGTGTGTGAGGAATATTTGAGCAGACCTTGGATTACACCGGTCATTAACGTGTCTTGTGTTCCGGTGATCTGATTGTTAGTAAAATGTGCTATGTACAGGTGGAAATGAAGAAGTCACAATGAGTCCTCATGATTGGATTACTCAAATTACATTAGGAAGACACAACTGTGGAGTTCACTGCTGTCAAGCACTTATTAGGAAATGATTGTAACTGTAGAAAGCACCTCAGCACTTCACGCAACACTTCACGTCACACTTTGTTGCAACAATGTTATATTTTGAATGTCTTTAAAAAGAAAAAGTGGGGGGAACAGGTGTGGGAGGATGTCTGGGATGGTATGAAAAATGATTACTGGCTATCAGAAGAGTGACAGTAATGTAATACTCAACTTGGAATGAACTTCAGAAACACTTAAAATAAAAAAGTGGAATGAACATTTTAGTTTTAAGCTACATGTTGCTGATATTCTAAATGATCAATGTGAGTGTTTTTAGATTATTTGATAATTTTTTTCTATTTTTGTGATTGTTTTTGTATTTTGTTATGTTGTTTTCGTATATATTGTTAGTTATGTACGGCTTTTTCTTGGCCAGGGCTCACTTGCCAAATGTGACTAGCCTTTTAAAAATTTACCATGTATTTTATTTTCCTTTATTTTACCAGGGTAATGAGATAAACTACAGCAGGTTTGTTTGCTCTGACTGTTATTACTGCCTTTTCACTTCCCCTCCTCCTCAACCATAACTCCCAGTTCATTACCTGTCAGGGACAGTCCAGTTTCACTCTGAGATATTGTGTATCTACTAAAGCTGAAAATGTTATCTTTTTTAGGCGCCTATTGACAGCAAGCAACAGAGCTCATAAACGTGTCAAGTTCGAACTATAAATACTGATGTGTATTTATTCTCCATTTTCTTCTCTCCTTCAATGATAATATTTTTTGACGCACTTTAGTGACCCATTTAGTATTATCATTACAATGGAACCTTGGATTACAAGGCTAATTCGTTCCGGAAGCAGGCTCATATTCTAAAACACTCATAAACCAAATCGAATTTTCCCATAAGAAATAATGAAAACTCTAATTATGTGTTCCACAACCCAAAACAATAATGAAATCAGATGCCCCAAACTGTGTTTTAAAAATAAGAAAAGTCATTTAAAATCAGTGTGTGTATACCCATGGCTTGCACTTTCACTTTAATAAATGCCAGAAAGTCATCGTGTCTTGCAATGAGAAGGTGAGAAGAGGGATTACAGTAACTGGTGGTCTGCGGGTGTTCACCTCAAAGCACGCTGTATTCAGCGAGAAAACTAAAACAAAAACAAAATAATGTTTGCTTCWGCATTGGAGACAATATTGTTTTAGGCTAACTTTGTTAAAAATTATACACTTTTGTATTCTTTGTTGTACTTCGTTTTTTTGCACACGCGTGTGCATCTTTAAATTTGAACAGAAAATAATAGTGGGCTGGTAGGCATGTAACTTAAATGGCTGAATGAAGTTAAATATACA
This sequence comes from Clarias batrachus, assembly GCA_003987875.1. Taxonomy (NCBI): domain Eukaryota; kingdom Metazoa; phylum Chordata; class Actinopteri; order Siluriformes; family Clariidae; genus Clarias; species Clarias batrachus. Next base: position 11,255 of record QMIH01004483.1, read on the forward strand.
AAATAAATTAATAATTGCGTTTGCTTTACATTTGAGCACTCATGTGTAAATAGCTTTTTCATCGTATATACTACCATATCATTTGTGTGTGTCTAATACTGTTTTATTCATATTTTACATTACATGCAGTTTGTAATTTACTTGCAATTGTACTTTTAAAATATAACCTACGTATCTACAGTATAAGCATATTTAACCAYTTCRGCAGTGAATGRGAAATTTRGTCTGGCTTTTAGATAAAGACCTTATTTGATATAATTGTATTATTTAATTAATTATCTTATTATAAATACAATTTATATTCTCTATATTCATGTTGAATATAGTCCTTCAGAGCAAGCACGGTGTCAGAAGATTCTGCTGAATCTCTTCTCACCTTTCATTCAAGATAGGTGTGAATTTATCAAACTGGGTGCGCTGTTGGCAAATACTGTAGGGGGTTTTAGATGAATTAACAAGACAGAGCAGACATTTCTGCCTAAATTTTATTTCCCCTGCAAATGAAATCAGACTTCATAGTGTTGATACTTTGAGTGTAATTCACGAATTTACTGATTATTTTCAAATGCAGATTGACCTGTATATCAACTTGATAACTAGCGAATGCTTTAGTAAAGGGCTCTAAAACAGCGGCAATATGAATGACAATGGAATATTACAGAACGTGCGAGTTGACGCCCATGCACCGATCACAAACCATTAAAATGTTGGAATGTTTGAATTAAAATGCCACACATACATACATACATACATTTCACACACACACATAACATTTTAATACATTAAGGATATTCGTGTTTAATTAATTAAATTCTTAAATCCTCGTGTTCCAGTGTTTATGCAGTAATTTTGTCATGTACACCCATGGGGTGACACTATAATGATTCATTATTTTTTATTATGCTTACTTACTCACAGATTCTGTTTGATGCAGATTGACCTGTATATCAGTATATCAACTTGACAACTTGATAACTAGAGAATGATATTAAATGCCACATATTTTTACCCCATGGGTGAACTATATATATATATGTATTTCTCTCTTGCTATGGTACCTTTTCTACCATTTACAACTATTTATTATAGTAAGTGCTGCTGGGTTAAATGTTAAAGTGCTGTCTTATTTTATCTATTTATTATTATTTAGTAGATTGCCTGTTAGAAATACCCCAAATGAAATTAATCCGCTGTTTTACTGTAACTACTGCAGAGATAGTTAATCAGCGGTAATTTTCACTACTACTACTACTAATGATAATAATACTGTATGGAAAAAGCGCAGTCAAAGAAGAATCATCATTGAGAAGAAAATGAAGGAGAAAATACATATCAGTATTTAAAGTTTGAGCTCGACACGTTTATGAGCTCTGTCGCTTGCTGTCAATAGGGGTCTAAGAGAGAGAATGCATTTTTGGCTTCAGTAGACACACAATACTTCAGATTGAAATACGACTGCCCTCTACAGGTAATGAACGGCATTTTCACAGCTTCCCATGAGCTGCCACGGAAGCGCGCGAGATCCCTTTTCAAGAAACATGCATTCTTTATGGCCAGATCTGTAACAAGGACTAAATAACATCCAAGAGTGCTTTGCTGTACTTGGGGGTTTTTGATATTACGGAAATGAGCCCTGCAGCATTTGGCATCGAGTGTCACTTTCTGCCTCAGGACAGTGTGCTGGTGTTCCACACATGTGCTGCACATCTTCTGATTAACATCCTACAGCCTTGTAATGCTGATGCTTTGAAGTTATCATTGCTGGTTATTCCCTCCTTTCATGTGCGTTCTTTAATTTATACTAAAGTTTTGGATGTTGAAAATATTTAGATTTCTGCATAGGTTTTAAACAAACCTGTATTTGTTGCTGTGTGAATTGTTCGCACTTAATATATTGATACTACTACTACTACTACTACTACTACTACTACTACTAATAATAATAATAATAAATAAGAATAAGAATAATGTGGGTGTATTGAGTCGATTTGACTTTGACTTTCAATTTGAATTGGTGATGTAATGCCTACCTTCCTGTCAGTTGGATAAAAGGTTTTTATTTTTTAGTCCTTTAAAAAATTAACAGACTATAATAGGATCATCTTCACATGGACACCATTTTAATTAGTACAGTTCCATTAATATACTGTTGAAAAGTTTTGCTTTTCATGTTTTGTTTGACCTACATCATAATAGGTAAATATGTCATACCACCAACACAGTATTATACAATGTTGTGTAAAAGAGTATATTTCGAGCAAAAAAAAAAAAAAACACTTGAAAAGGGTGTGAAACTATTTTGACTGACAGATAAGTTCCTGAATTTCTTTTTGTTTTTTTCTTTGTCATTTAAAGAACCAGAAATGCTACTTTAATTAATTCTTTAAAGAACCTTTTTCTAAACTGATCTTTGTGGAACAATAAAGTCTTTCATGGCATCACACTGAAAAATCCCTTTGGCTTCTAGATGGAACCATTTTCGTTTTGTGAGTTGCTGTTGATTTAGATCCATGATGAACAAGTTGAGGGAAAATGTTCTGAGATGACAAGAGGAAAAAACCCAGAAAGAAACCACACACTCAGAATGGAAAACTGGATAATGCAAAGTGTAGTATAGCAAAGATAAAACAGCAGAAGCTCACATGTAAAGCTCAGTTATAAAAATCTACAATAGCCAGGTGAGACCTTTTAGATTATATTGTGCATTTCCTCATTTATGTCAGTAAAATTATTCTGATTTACAAATATTAATTAAGATACTAAACATGTTAGAGGGCTTTAGATATGTTTGTAATATAATGGAAAATGTCCAGGTGTCACTGTTCCGAGCGCTCCCAACTATGACAAATCATATGGAAGGCCTGGGGCTGCCTGACCCCACCCAGAATGCCATTCATATCAATGGGCGGGGCATCACGTGGCCAGGAGAACCGCAACCTCTGCAGGAGAGACGTGAAGAAGATGAAGAGCTCTGCCCTCGCAAGAGACTCGCCAAGACACACCCTCGGACCTAGAGGATCCAGACAAACACACATTATTATATCAAGATACACATCTCTTTTAAATATATAGTACAATAACCCTACACAAAATCATTCCTGATACTAAACTCAACACACACTCTCCATCCTGCTCAATTTACAGAAATACAAAAAATTACAACAATGATTTTCTCTTCTCACCCAGAGAAAAAGGCAAAAATGAGTCATTTTTGCAGAACTGGCCGTTCTCATCCAGGAAATTTTCTGGGTTAAATGTATCTGGGTATTTCCAGTGCTCCTTATCCTGCATTATGGCCATTAAATTGGGTGTAATCCGAGTTCCCTGCAAAAAAAACAAACAAACAAACAAAAAACGTGCAGCTGTATATCGCATGTTTATATTAATGCACTCGTTCTAACATGATATTGTTTCCATATTGAAAATAAAAAATATAAAACACATAAAGTACATAAAAAAATGAATAATGTGTAAATGGTAATATGGTGAATTTATTCTTTATACAACAAGTATGGAAGGAGTCTGCAATGTCAGCACTTTGTAACAGTCAAAGATAAAGCTGTGTTTTTAAAAATGCCTATATTTAAAAACTTAATAAAATATAATTAAACATAGCTAAAGTCGGCATGGTGATGTAGTGGTTAGCACTGTCGCCTTGCACCGCCAGTGTCTGGTTTCGATTCCCGGCTGGGTTCGATTCCCATCCTCTGTGTGCATGAAGTTTGCATGTTCTCCCCTGCTTGGTGGGTTTCCTCCGGGTACTCCGGTTTCCTCCCACATTCCAAAGATATGTAGGTTAGGCTAATTTGCCTTCACAAATTGCCCATAGTGTGTGTGTGTGTCTGTGCCCTGCGATGGATTGTCCAGGATGTACCCTGCCATGTGCCCTAAGTCTCCTGGGATAGGCTCCAGGCCCCCCGTGACCATGAATACAGGATTAAGCGGTATAGATGATGAGTGAGTGAGAGTGAGTAAACATAGCTACAGTTAGTGTAGCATTACAAAACCTTAAATAATAATGTGTGTGGTATGTATGGTAAGTATTGTTTAATACGAACATACTATTTTATTTTTGAGCTAAAACTATTAACAAAAAGAAAAATTGCATGCTAATATTGTGAAAAGGCAATGATAAATACATTTTTGTGAGGATAATCCGCTACAGCTTATACCTTGGGGATGGTGTATCCTTGTAGTTGTGTCGTCCCTGTAGTTTCATGCATTACACCGAGTGGAATGATGTTCCCAAAGCGCTGGATCTCATGTACAGTGGCGTGTGTGTACGGCAGGCTCACACGGTCATCCATAGTGGGAGCACGATCGTGACCTAGCACACGGACGATCTCCTCATGACAGCGATCTAAATACACCATACATAACATCGATTACAGGTACTTATTAATTGCATCTTGGAGTGTGCTTTTTAAACTTCTAACTTTGTGAGGTTGTTTTTTGTAAAAATTATCATTGTCTCTTTTATTTACTCTTACCTTGCTTAAAATAGCAAGTGTTTCTAAGTACAGGACTCTATTCAGAGTTTTATTTCTCACATTAATCAGTCAAAACTTTAAGTTTTAACATAAACTACAGGACTGTGAGATTCCAAGAGTGTATGGAAGAGAATAATATTTGTTACATTACCTTGTATTTCTGGATGGTTCATCATGAAGATCAGACCCCATCTGAGAGTGGTGGCTGTGGTCTCAGTTCCAGCGAAGAAAAGATCAGCGGTGGACATCAGCAGGTTGGTCTCATGAAATGTTGAATCTTCATTTGACTCTTGCTGCTCAAATAGGAAGTTCTGTTATTCTGTAATGCCTGAATCCATCAATTGATTCTTTTTTCTAAACAAGTCCAAAATTTACATGTGGAAAATTCCTTAAATCAAGAATGGAGAAAAGTAGAGAACTTCCTGTGATTTATTTCCTGGACTTCTCATTAAGCTGGGTGTTTTCAACACGATGATGTATTTATTTATTTATTTATTTATTGGTTTATGACATATATACATATACATATATCAGAAAGAATTATAACAGGGACGAGCTCTGTCCCAGGCATAACAATAACGTCTAATTAGCATTTAACACAGTAGTCTAAATACCTATTCAATGGATACAACATACAAGATAAAACTGACTGAGCACTTTACACTGATGTGACTTGCACATCCTGTAGGTTAGGGTTTAAATTCTAAACTTTTTACCTTGGTTATCTCCACAAGATACGCATCAATAAAGTCACGCAGGTTCTCACTGTCGAGTGTTTTCTTGTGATCCTCCATCACCTCACGGATGAACCCTATTAAAGCCTTGGCATTCTGTTGGACCTTCTGTTGTGGTCCAGGGAAGTATTTTATGAAGGGGATCAAGTTGAAAATCTACCATGAAAAAGAATAAACTATATTTACTGATGAAACTATATTTCTGAAACTTTTAAGCATTGATGTCTTACAGTTTATCAAAGCAGCTATTAACTTGAGTTAAGCCCCCCGACTCCCCGAAAGTACAATGTGACACTCCTAAAGATGTCAGAAATCCTAAAGTCACTGCTTTAACTGTCTTACAAAGCATTAAATCCTTTCAAATGTTTAAAATAAATGTCATGTTTATAATTTGTTTATATTATTTTTTTCATGAGCTCCTGTGAATCAGCTGTTTCCCAGAAGGCACCTCGGTCAGGTGATGAGAGTGCTCACCTGAACCGGGGTAGACACTTCTGCAACTCAATAAACCAGCATATTTCATTCAAGAAGAGCTGCGTGAGAAGCTACACGACCTCGGCTTGCTTCGGGAACCAGGCCTCCACTCCTCAGCGCTGCCTGATGCCAGTGGCCAGAGGAGGATACATCGTAAGCGGTGCACGAGGAAGCGGAAGCGCGGCAAGCGGGCGGGAGTCTGTGCTAGGCTAAAAACAAACCCTAGCCGGCCGGCTCTTCTGTCCATCATCTTATCTAATGTCTGCTCCCTGGAAAATAAATTGGACTACATCCGAATGATTCAGACTACACAGCGTGAGTTGTGTAGGGACTGCTGCGCTTTTGTTTTTACGGAGACATGGCTCAGCGACAGAGTTCCAGACGCCGCCATTCAACTAGATGGGCTAGCCTCATTTCGCGCCGACAGAAACGCAGCTCTGTGCGATAAGACTCGCAGTGGTGGCTTGTGTGTCTACATCAACATGGAATGGTGTAAGAACTCTGTGCTAGTTTCTAGCTTTTGCTCATCGTTGCTGGAGATTGTGACTGTTAGATGCAGACCTTTTTATTTACCATGGGAATTCACCACTGTTTTCATTATCGGAGTGTATATCCCTCCTAGTGCTAATGCTAAGGAGGCGCTCTGTGAATTGTATGTATGGATCAGTAATCTGCAGAACACACACCCGGATGGACTGTTTATTGTTGCTGGAGATCTCAACCATGCAAATCTCAAGTCAGTGCTTCCTAAATTCCATCAGTATGTGGTCTTTGCAACAAGAGGGGAAAACACGCTGGATCTTGTTTACACAAACATCCCCGGAGCATATTGGGCAGAGCCCTGCCCCCACCTCGGCTACTCACATCTCTGTTATGCTAATTCCAGCATACAGACCACTCATTAGGCGTTCAAAACCGGTTCGGAAGCAGTTGAAAACCTGGCCAGCAGGAGCCATCTCTGCTCTTCAGCACTGTTTTGAGAAAACTGACTGGAACATGAGAGGCTGCGACTTACGGCGACTTCACTGACTTGGAGGAGTACATCAGTGACCAGCTACATCAACAAGTGCACTGATGACGTCACTGTCTCCAAGAACATGATCTCACGACCCAACCAGAAACCGTTGATAAATGTGGAGCTTTTTGGACGCACCCGCGTCTAGCCGGCTATCCCATTAGCATCGCTAGCCCGTTAGCCCGGCTATCACAAGTTTGCCTACGCGTTTTCCACACCAATTATATCCGTTTTTT
>QMIH01004487.1:0-18172 GCA_003987875.1 Clarias batrachus
AAACCCAGATGTTTTATGTAAAGGTTGCGCGGGAAAACTGGCTGTCTTTGTCTAGGATCAGTATTTAAGCAAGAGGCCGTCGGGAGTCGTGGTGTGTTCTGCAGACCTCCCRACTTTATTGATCAACCAATAAAGTTGTAACCTTCTGAAATCAAAGTCTGAGTCTTCAATTAATTTCCACGACATGAGCAGGATTACGTGTTGCCAGATGGTCTGCTCATCTTATGGAGTTTGATTACGAAGTTAAATACAGACCAGACCCAATGAACAGTGTCGCTGACGGCCTATCAAGACTACCTCTTGCAAATAATAAACAGGACTTTGCAGAAACCATTGAGTCAGTTGCTATGATTTCATTTGTTCCCAGCACAATCTCCAAAGAAGATTTTCAGTCTGCATGCAGTGATTGTCCAGTGTTCGCTAAACTGCATACATATCAAGAGAGACGTTGGCCTAAACGCAAGAAAGATGTCGACCTGGACATACAAGCATACTTTCCTATCCGGCACGAGCTTTCTGTTGTGGATGGATGTATCATCAGAGGAACACACCGTCTTTTGGCACCAGAATCCATTCAAAAAAGACTAATTGAATTAGCTCATGAATCGCACCAGGGGATAATCCGTACGAAGCAAAGACTGAGACAGCTGTACTGGTGGCCCAAGATGGACAGCCAGTCAGAAGCTTTGATATGCAACTGTCATACTTGCCAACAAAATAAGTCTGCTGTTACCCATGATGCTCCTCTAACCCCTGTTGAATTACCTTCTGCCGCCTGGGACAAAATTTCCATTGATATTGTTGGACAATTCGAAACTGCGCCATCAGTCTGTAGATATGCCATAACTCTCGTAGATTACTTCAGCAAATGGGCCGAAGTTGCATTTACCTCCAAGGTTGACACATCTGCTGTTAAGCACTTCTGTGTTGGCCCGCGAAGGAAACCCGAAGGAGTTGGTCTCAGATAATGGCCCTCAGTTTGCCTCTGCTGAGTTTTTAGAGTTTCTGGAGAAGAGGAATGTACGTCATTACAGATCTGCAGTTTACAATCCTCGTGCAAACGGAGAGGTCGAGAGATTTAACAGAGTACTAAAGGACTGTTTACAAACTGCTTCAATTCAAGCAGAACCATGGAAGTCCTTCACTCAGATATTGTTAATGGACTATCAAAGTACTCCTCATGCTACCACAGGTGTTACACCATCTGAGCTACTCCATAGTCGATGTATGAGAACCAAGCTGCAGGTCATGGAGTTTTTGGTGAACGAACCAGACAGAAATATGGTTTGAACATGTAAAAAGAAAACAAGACAAAGTAAAAATGTACACGACACCAAGAGGAATGCAAAACCTTCTAAATTGAAACCTGGCAATCTAGTCCGAGTTAAGAAACCTTGGATGGTCAGAAAGGGTGAACAAAAGTTCACAAAACCAATATCTGTTGTCCAGAAGAAAGGTGATCATTCTTACCTGCTCGATGATGGTAAGGTGTCTAATGCCTCACGCTTGGCCAAGGTGACAGAATCAAATGAAAGTGTTCCTCTTTCTGAGGTACAGCATGAACCCCCACCAAGCTCACTGAATAGTCTGGTAGAATTAGACAAAAACTTGCCTGGACTAAGAACTATGTTTTACACATGTAGAGAAGGTGGATTATTTAAGCTGTGTGGATATTTGCATGAATATCACAGAAATGTTTAATTAATTTCTTTGTTCGTTAGCTCATAATATGTCCTTATTCTTCATTAATGTTAATTGCTGGTTAGTTAAATGCAGCTGTATTCTTTCTGAAAAAGGGACGATGTTGTGTTCTCTTCTATTTCATTGTTCATATTCCTGTCCACTAGGAGGGACTGTGGGGATAAACAAAAAAAAAGAAAAGAAGAACGGAGAGGAGAGGATAAGTGAAATAAAAAAAGAAATGATGGTTAACTGAGCCTGTGTTGGTCTGATTTATTGTGCTGGCTTCCAAAAAACACAGAACTTAACACATGTGTATATGCTCCGTTCTCACTGGATGTGTACATTTTGATGTTGTATTACTATGGGTCTTTGTCTCTCCTGGGGAATGGGATGGGTGGGGGGGACTGTAGGATCTGGGATGACATACAGTTACACCGTTGTTTACACATGTTTTTATATTTAACCTACTGGCAAAATACACATATGAACATATACATTAGCCAATAATTAGTTCAATAGTTCAGTATAAATATAAACATATATCATATTCATTAAAAAATCATAATATGAGATTGCTGTACCTGTGCAAGTAACTCCAGCATCTTCACCATGGATACAGTTGTGCATTTCAAATCCCCTATGAGAGCACTGTGTGATGATGCTTTCACTTCCAGAACAGCCAACATCATCCAGCCATATTGGGCCACTTCCCTGACCAAAGGTGGCATTATTATTAATGCTGACAGCATTACCACATCCAAGCTGTCTACACACCATTTGTGCATTATGCATGTCCCAGTCATCATCACACCACTGGCTATTATAATCGACTTCCACTCTACCAGAGCAGGAGTGACTGCCACCAGGGAGACTTACTGTATGTTAGTGGCATTTAGAACAAACAGCTAAATGCAATATTATTTAATTATAGTGAATCTTGTTTGTTTTTTCATATGATTTCATTTCTGTCAGCACTTTGTTTCTCAGAAATGTATTTTACATAATGAATAATAAACTTCTTTGTACTGCCTAAAAAATACAGTGTATGCTGCACTTTTTAAATACAATTTGTTACTAATTACTAATTTAATGTTGAAAATTAACATTTTAAACAACCCCCTGATGTTATTAGAAATGTAGTACTAAGTTATTATGGTCTGCCACTTCTAGGAGAGGGAAGAAAGAAAGAGTATAAATGTAAAAAAAAAATGGAATGAAAATCTAATAAAATGAAATAAAACCATTGAATAAACATGAAAATGAAAGAAAAGAGAACAAAATGGGGAATGTAAAAACAAGAAACAGTACATGGCAGAAAAATAAACATGGAAATAAATGTAAATGTATAAATTAAATGAAATAAATGTAAAAAATACTAAAAAAAAAGAAAATCAGAAACAAATCCCAAAACAGGTCAAACAAAGAATGAAAAGAAGAAGAAGAAGAAGAAGAAGAAGAAGAAGAAGAAATGAAACCTGTCAGACATGCATTTTAAAAGATTGGGTAATGTTGTTGAATGTTCTTTTTTATTGTGATTCAATGACTGACTCAGCAATTTGTTGATTTGAAGCAAAGTGTAAATGTTTTATGCTCAGCATAATTTAAAGTTTAAGGTTAACCTCCATCTGTTGCAAGTTTATGATTACACTGGGATTGTCTTGTGTTACATCCTATATCAAAATCTATCATCTCAATCTTTGTGCTGGTATTTACCACTGTATAAAATTCAGAAGAGTGATATTAAATAAGCGGGTTACTTTATTTTATTTATTTTATTTATTTTATTTATTTTAATAGTAATAATAATTAGTACATATAGTTAAAAAGTTCAATAGTTTCTATAATCAATGTTTTTCCACTTTCAGAGATTAGGTTTTTGGAGTTAACAAGATATATAAAACTAGTAATTTTAAAGTACAATTTTATTTTTATATTAAAATTAATTTTAAAATGTGTAGAACACATTACATCATTAGAAGTGTTTTACAGTAAATACATTTTATTCAAATGAGAAGTTCACTTACCAGCCAGCAGAGAAGCTCTAAGGACACTGACTATGGAGAGAAAATAAAAAGGGAAATTATTTTGAACCAGACCATTAATTTTTTTTTTTCTAATAATCTTGGTAACAATAATGTAAATTAACTGAAATATAAATGAACTTTAGCTATCTTTTGAGATCGGTAATATTACATGGTGCAAGTGCTGGAAGGTACCTATGATAGGCGCCTATATTATTTCAGGACTAGAATTATCATGGAATAAAGTAAAGTTAATATCACTTCTACTCTATCACAAACATTTGTTTAGAGCATTATTATTAAAATGAGATAATGTACATGGCTTTGCATTGGGACAGAAAAGTGTGATATTGAAGGTTTTAAAACCATACGCCAACACATACCCTAACCTAAAATTATAGCAACCCATATATGGAACATGGAATGTTATAACAAAACACATTATACTATATCATCATAACATACCACGCAATGTACCCATTACTGGATGGGACTGGATTAAGTTACTCTGAATAGCAGCATTTTTGACAATGTCTCAGAATTATCTATCAATAAGATCATCTTTCTCAATTGTGAATAAAAGCTGTGAAACTTCAAGCAAACTTTGCTTGTAACTTCCTGTTTGCAAAGAGAAAGGTTTCTACCAGCCAGTGGCGGACGGTCAATACGGGGCATAGGGGCGCCACCCCCTAAAAGTTAGGCAGAAAAGAATGCTACTTTAACATGTCATTATTTAACATTATAATTATTTATTTTAATAATGAAATAAAGTAATTTAGTCACAATATTCCACTGTATTTCTTAATATAGTTTATTTGCAATAAAAAAAATCTAAACTGTATAACATTCATTTATGTTCATGTACGCAGGGCACCGGACAAACATGTGTCTATGTAGGCTCGTAAACTTTTGAAAAGCATATGATTTGAGGCTGACCTCTAATTCGATCTTTTCAAATCCTCCATTGGGTGCAACAATGTGCGCCTCGAACCCTACCATTTTTGTTCTTAGTGAATCAGTATTGTTTTTAAATATTTGGGTCCATATGATTGAACCATTCTCAAAGAGTCTTTTCCAGCACTTCTTATGGCAAGTGGAGCTGCTGACCGGATGCGACTGCTACCAGCTTGTCTCTGTCTCCTACCGTTCCCTGCATAATTTCTGTTCCCTGTAGAGCAGTCTCTTTACCTCTCTCTTTCTCTTTCACAATCTCCACATCTTACCCATTACTTTTCACTCCATCTGGGAAAAAGGTGAAGTTTGCCCTTGTAATTTGTTCTTTTACAACAATGCTTGCACATAATCAATAATCATCATCATCATCAACATCATCATCAACACCATGATCTATGTTGCTTAATCCTTTATTCAGGGTCACGGGGGGCCTGGAGCCTATCCCAGGAGAATTAGGGCACAAGGACAAGTACACCCTGGACAGGGTGCCAATCCACGCTTTGCCAATTAACCCAACCTACATGTCTTTGGACTGTACCCAGAGAAAAGCACGGGAAAAACATGCAAACTGCATCCACACAGAGACGGGAATCGAAGCCGGACCCTGGAGGTGCAAGGCATTACCATAATTAATAATATGTTTGACAAATTATGACAAGAACGAAATATGAAAAAAACAAAAATGTATTTTAATATGGTGTATACTATTACTTTTGCCTACAACATAATACATTTGAGATATATATTTATTGGCTTTTTTAAGATGAGGCCCATGGATGGACCTTCAAAACTGCTTTGACAACAGGACAGGTTGGACATCATGGAGAAAGGGGCAGATGCTTAAGTATATTTCCTACCAGGTTTAATGGCAAGAAAAGGTTCTTAATGAGCTAAATTATATTGCTGGTGTGGTAGAAATTTTTAATGGATACCTTTATATGGTAAAGAAAATGCTTGTGTATACTGTCAAATTGTCCAAGTTTAAGGTGCTACTTAGCAGTTATAGTGATGACAGAACGGTTTGCAAGATAGCTGCTAGAGTAACCGGTTCCCCTCTTGGAGGGGAAGTTAACAAGGTGAGGGGATTCATAATTTCAACACCCCAGCTTTAGAGAGAAGGACAGGAAACATCTGTCCAGCAACATATACATTTCGTGTGAATGCCGTAATCTTCAGTGTATATAAGCAGAGTGAGAGAAGAGGAAGTACCTCTCTCACACAGATGCTAAGTGTGTGTGTGTGACTGAGACGTCCTGTGCAGTCTTCTCTTATTGTGACTTAGACTGAGTCTCCGATTTCTTTAAATAATTTCCACCACACTGGTCACAGAAAATGCCTTATACATCTCTTTAAAAAAAACATAATAAGTTAATTTCTCTAAACCCATGTAATGCTGTTAAAGACCTCAAGTTTCAGGAACCATTAATAAACTTCCCTTTGTTACGTCTTTTCATCTACAATAGCATATCTATAGCCATTTTATATAGGGGTGACAAAAACCTAAGCTTGTTAGTAACTATAAATGTTGTTAAAGTAACATTATGAGGTTCATGGAACAGCTTCTTTAGAGTATAGTGAGCGTGAAGGTCGAAGCAGTTGTAGTAGTATATAATTTGCATTCCCGTATGGTCTTTGCCTGTTTTCCTTTGAGTACTGCTGATTTTCTGTCTGAAGGCATAATTTTATACTTTTGTATTTTTCCTTAGCCATTGTGCACAAAGATCTGCTCCGTTTCACTGCTTTCTTGATCATGCTTGATACACTTTGGGTAATCCACCTTATTCTATAAGTGTGTGTAGTTGTCGTGCACCTACAGCTTTTCCCTGCTGTTAAGGAATAACGCTCATGTTGTGTTCGTTTTTGACTCAGACTCAGAATGTTCCCGGTCACTTTTGACCAGATCATCTTATTCCATTATAAATCAACAATAATAAATATATTATCACCTAATGTTGTGTTATATCTTTTAATCAGCTTTAACTCTTGTAAACATGATATCTTTTGAACTTGTATTTTTGTCTCATGCAGGCCTTATTTACCTGAGCTCAAAAACATTATATAGATAGTATTTTGATTATAACAAATACTAGGATGAAACCTTTTGTATTATTTATCACAAAGTCCTTGCAAGGAAAGCTTACTAAAGTCACTTTTTTGAAACAASTCAAATKTTTTAAACTGGCACAAAATAACTTTTGTGTTCCTGGTCAAAACTGACCAGTAGGATTGACAGTATTTATTGAAAACAAATGTACACACGGAAAACTATATTACAAATATAATGCTTGATCCATACACTGCATGGACATATTTAATTTTTTTTTTTTGAAGACCTGCTGTCATTTCTAGGACATCCAACTTCCCCTGATTTTTTTCAGGAATAGCATTTGCCTGTGTACACTTGCATGTTCCAGGCATCACATGACTTCACATCACATGCTGCCCATATCCTCATATCATACTTATATGGTTTGTTATATGTTATATATACTGCTTAAATGGGCACTGTCCCCAATGTCCGCCACTCGAGATAAATCATATTTCATGAAACTTTTTTACAGTGAAAAACTGTAATTAATTTTACAGACTAAGACCTTAAATTTAACAGTTAAAATCATATGAAAATATGGTTTATTGCAGTAAAATTTATGATATACCGTTTTTACAATAAAAAGGAAAACATTATTTTGTCTTCATCAATTCAAGAATTATGGATATAACATTATGCGTTATGGAAGTATCATATAAATTCTCAGAGAAAGTATTTGTTACCATTATACTGAGTTTATATTTTACTAAACCCCTGTTGTTAGAATTTTAAAAACCTGAATGATATCTGTCTAGACATTTTTTAAATATAAAACTAGTGCAAATTCCCTTACAAAAAAACAACCAGAAGCATTAATCGGCTATACCCAAATAATGAAGGGATGCCTCTTCACAGAACCTAAAATACTTAGGCATTAGAAAACTTCATAAAAAAACTTTTTAAAACTTTATAAAAACTGTCATGTGAGCGAGGCAATGGAACGCGTCCCAAGGACTTCAAAGTCGTGAATGGTATTCCGTCCTTTGATCACCGCGGCGAGGACAGCCGTGAGCACGCGCCTCTCTGTCCTCCGTCACCTGCGTACCAGCCGGGATCTGTTCACCAGACCTGCACGTGCACACCTTTCCGTCCCTTTGTCTCTTCCTCCTTCCTTTAACCATTTCCTTCCCTTTTAACCTAAATAAAATTACCCCTTTTCCATAAGATCTCGCCTCGTGTCCATGTTTGTTGTTTCCGTCTGTGTTCCAATCCGGTTACAAAATACATGAACATATTTGACGCCCCTGTGCAATGTGCACTTAAAAACCACAATGCATATATATTTTTCTGTGTATTGTTGTAATAAAAGCCCTTCTATAAAATTGTCTGCCTAAAATGCTTAAAAATGTCCACCCTGACGTTTGTATATTTGATTTTGAGAACTGAAATATGGTTTTGCTGTCTTTATTAAAACATACGTGGGACCATGCTGATGTCCAAGTCTTGAATAGATTTTGATGGATTTTCATGAGTTGATTTAGGTTTGAATATAAATTAGTATAAAACAGCTGAAAGCAAAATGCTGTCAAATTCTTATGAAGCAAACGCCTGGCCATTGTAACGGACACTACTATGTTGTATACCACATTATGTATGTATGTGGCCCTTGTAAGAGTTGCCGCTCCTCCCCAGTGTGTGCGCTGCGGTRGTGTACTGTATGTGCGAGAAGGAGAGAATGGAGTAGGAGCTCAGGTGTGCTGCTCTCCCCTGAAACGCTCTATTCTTTTACCATTTCCTTTACTTTCACTTTATGTTTTGTATTATAAGATTGTGACGCTGAAAGAGACCAATAAAGGCCTTTTTTGTGCTTTTATGCTGAATGCTATTCTTGGCTCTGAGCTCTTTTTCCTCCTCAGCTATCCGGCACAAAGCGTCACACCATATTTAAGCGACCACTTTGATTTCAAGCACAAGAAAGGCAACAACTTTATTATGTAAATGTGTTCCTTCAATTACAAACAAATAGTTTAAGATTGATATCCGATTGTATTTTTTTAACTATGCTAGCATCCCCCATCCCACCCCCACTGTTAAACAAAGTAACACAGTAACTTTTACGCTGAGAAAATTTATAAAGAGTAATTTCTAAACCATATATACGTCTTAGACTTGTATTATCTCATCATACATTTTTCCTTGATTTATATTTTTTCTACTAAACATATGGTGATTACATTTTGTTTTAAATAATCAGTGACCATTTTACTGACCATGGAGCAATGTCTTACTGCCACAGTTTATTCATCTTCTACAGGATTAATCATCACAGTATTCATCACAGATGTGTGATAATTACTTTTGAACATGTATTTGAATCTTTGAACATGAGTTTGAATGAGTCAAATCACCCATTAGAAAAAGGTTGTACACATTTCTGGAATCACTGAGCCCCCTAAAACAAACAAACAAACAAACAAGCAAGTAAACAAAAACACAAAAAGATAACATTAATAGTGACTTATTTATTTATTTATTTATTTAGTTAGTTAGTTAGTAAGCGATACACTTATTTCAGAGAACCATGCAATTTTAATAATGGTTAAATGTTTTGTTTTATATCCATTATATGCTGTATAGTGTATTTGTAAAATAACA
The DNA here is from genome assembly GCA_003987875.1 of Clarias batrachus. NCBI lineage: Eukaryota > Metazoa > Chordata > Actinopteri > Siluriformes > Clariidae > Clarias > Clarias batrachus. Next base: position 9,343 of record QMIH01004487.1, read on the forward strand.
TAGAACAATAGAGGTAACATAATGTAATTATTATTAGACAATAACACAGCAAAATGCAAAGAAAAATATTTGTAGATTTTTTTTGTTTTGTTTTGTTTTTTTGCATATTTGTCACACTATAAATGATTGAAATCATCAAACAAATGTTAATACTACACAAAGATAACCCAAGTAATTATGAAATGCAGTTTTTAAATGATGATTGCATTTATTAAGGGAAATAAGCTGTTCAAATCTACCTGGCCGTATGTGAAAAAGTAATTGCCACTAAACCTAATTACTGCTTGTGGCACCCCTGGCAACAACAATTGCAATCAATCACATTTTCAATAACTGGCAGTGAGTTTATCACTTCGCTGTGGAGGAATTTTGACTCACTCTTCTTTCAATATTGTTTTCATTTYGGCCACATTGGAGAGTTTGCAAACATAAGTGGCTTGTTTAAGGTCACCTTAAAAATAAAAAAGTTAAATGCCTATAGTTTTAGACGTTATTTATTTATTTATTTATTTATGTTTACACTTATTTTAGTAAGTTAAATTTGAATTAAATTAGTTAGACTTTTCATAAACTTCGATCAGCCATAACATTAACACCACCGCCAGTTCTAATTCTTTAGCTCTCTACACTACACTTCTGTCATTATCATTGCCCATGTCATGCTTTTGTTCATCAGCATCAACGTGAATGTGGTCAAGGTTGAAAGGCGGCCGGATCCTCCTTTTGGTCCAAAATGGTTTCTGCTTCATAATCAGCTTTGTCATCCATCTCAGTATCTCCATAGAAACTCTCATGTGTGTTTCTGGTACCTACAAATGAATTGTATTGAATATATTTAGATTACAGAGACAGATATATTCACTTAAACAAGAATAATACAAGTACTAAATCTATCTGTGATCAACCTGTTGTGCTATCTATCTATCTATCTATCTATCTATCTATCTATCTATCTATCTATCTATCTATCTATCTATCTATCTCTTTGTTAGGTTGTTACTATAGAAACCATAGCATGCTACAATAAATAAACATAAACATAAAAAAAAGTGAAATTTTTCCTGATTTGTCCGTAAACTATTTCCAGCCATGGTCAAATAATGGATGAAATGCTGGACACAAACAGCAAAAAAACATTATGTTTATTAATATAAAAAGCCCGAAGCACTTCGTGTGCATATAAGAATATTTACAAAAAATATATTGATTTTTTCTTCATTCATGTCTTCTGATGGTGCTCAATGTCGACACATTTTTTTACATTTTAACAAAGATATGTCGGCATATTCATGAATCAGGACTTTCACATACTTAACACTAACTGAACAACAGGTCTTCGCTTCGTAATATACATGTCCATAAAAAGGAATATTTAGGCAAATACGCTAAATATATTTCACTTAAATATTACAGATTAAAACAAGAAAAGAAGACGTGCTGAGTTTCAGTTCATACAAAATGACTAGGAAGGAAACTGTTGTCGTTAATTTACAAAATCTGAACATATTCACTAAATTTTGAGTTACAGAAAGTATCTGTAACTATGAGGTAAACTGTTCATAACGGGCAGATCCGCAGGCTGCTACAGGGCAAAGTTCTGAACAGGCACCGGCGCGGCCATTTGTACACACGGCTGCCAGACAGAAAAAGCGCGCTGTTAAAAGACGGAGGCAAATCCCAAGTCTCAGCTCTTTTTCAAACGCTGGCGAGAATGAGAGAGCGGCACGCAACCGTTCAGCGTGCGCGCTCAGTTTACTAGTGCAAAAACCCACTCCCGCTCAAATAAATCCTCAGTAATGGGATAAGCCCCGAGAGGATACAAGTTTTTGCTTTAGTTTCCAGAGCCCGTCTGTTCTCACGTAGAGACAGTGGAGCTATGTTTATTTTGTGTTTTTTGTTTCCTTTAGTTTCCGTTAAAGTTCTTTACTAATTTACTAATCCCACGCCATTTTCAAAGGAAAGGACAATTTAGAAGTACAATTGCAAGTAAATTACAAACTGCATGTAATGAATAAAACTGTATCAGACACACATATATGATATGGTAGTATGTACAATGAAAAAGCTATTTACACATGAGTGCTCAAATGTAAAGCAAACACAATTATTAATTTATTGTGTATATTTAACTTAATTCAGTCGTTTAAGTTACATGAAAAAATAACGTGCCTGCCAGCCCACTATTATTTTCTGTTCGAATTTAAAGATGCACACGCGTGTGCAAAAAGACGAAGTATAACAAAGAAAACGAAAGTGTATAATCGTTAATAAAGTTAGCCTAAAACAATATTGTCTCCAATGCTAAGTTACTGTAATCCCTCTCTGGTGTGAAGTTATCAAACCGGTTTCACTGATGGGGAAATTGGCAGCATTGAGGGTTTTAAAAAGAATGAACGTCTCTGTCTAAAATGTATTTCGCCAGCAAAACATAAACATAAATTGAAACCAATAAAATGTTTAATGGTATCAATTAAATCAGACTTCATAGTTGGATTTGATACTTTGAGTGTAATTCATAAATTTACTGAATATATTCACATTTTGTAAAATAATGAAACCTGTTTCCTTCCTGGACCTTTTGTCCGCATCACAATGAAATCTGTAATATTTAAGTGAAATACATTTTGCGTATATACTTAAATATTCCTTTTTATTAATGGACAGGTAATGTATGTTTGATCTGCATTATTGCAAAAGGCGATGACTTTCTAGGGGAGTATGTCTGCACCTTTTATAAAATGAAAGTACGAGCTGCGGGTTCACGCACGCCGATGAACAGCTTTATTTCAGTCATAAATACACAATCACATTCCAGCTATTATTTCCAGCCGTGGTCAAATAATGAAATAATTATTCAATGCTGGACACAAACAGGAAAAAAGCCAGATGATTATTTTTATAAAAAGCCCGAAGCACTTCATGTTTATATTTGTTCCTTCATGTCTTCTGATGATGCTCGACACATTTTTACGTTTTAACGAAGACATGTTGACATATTCACTTTCACATATTCATAATCAGGACATTCGCATAGTTACTGAATATGTACGCGCATCTCATATATGTGTGTGCGGAGAGTTTGTGTATATGTGCACGCGTCTCATACAGTAGGTGTGTGTGCGCTCATTTCATAAGTAGTTGTGTGAGCAGTTAGTAGTATATATAGATGTGTGACTGTTTCATATATGTGTATGCAAGTGTTTCACGTGTGTGTGTGTGCATGAGTGAAGTTTGCTTTAAGCCCTATACGGCACCTCATAATTTAGGGCATCTCTTTTCATCATTATGAACATTATATGAAGCACATATACACACATTCATCATAAAATATTATTATTGTAAAACTAAAGAAAATTCATGTTTGCTTCAGCATTGGAAACAATATTGTTTTAGGCTAAATAATTATACACAATTCTTTGTTGTACTTGGTCTGGCTTTTAGATAAAGTCCTTCCATGTGCCATCTAGCGGATATTTAGTGAAGCACAATACATTTATTTAAATTCCCGAATGTTGCTTGAGGGATCTCGCGGCATGTCGCGTGCCAAATTGCGGGATCTCGTGGGCAAAAGTGTGCACTCTTAATGGCCAGATCTGTAGCTGCTAAAGAAAATCTGTCAGCTTTAGCATGTCAACAGTACAAAACAAAAGTATATTAGTTACATCTCCAAATTGTGACTTTCGCTACTCACACTGTGTGTTTTTCTTGCTATTGACATGAAATGTCTGTTTTTTTTGTGTCTTGAAAAAGTACATAATGCCTGGAACTAAGATGAGAAGCAGTCCTACTGTAACACCAACACCAATGTAGGGAGCCAGAGATGCTGAGAGAGAAAATCATCATCATCATCATCAAAATTGTCATAAGTTTGACTGCATAACCCACAAAATAATTACTTTATACTAAACCTTTCACAGTGATGAACAGGGGTTCACTGGCAGTGGAGGTAAAGGTGTGTGAAGACACGTTGACTTCGTAAGTACAGCTGTAGTTTCCCTGATGGACAGAATCTGCCTCAGGAAAAAGGAAGACAGCTGAGTGGTTAATAGTTGATTGAGTCTTGATGAGATTGGACCCATTGAGTTGCAAGTTGAAGGAACCTCCTGGATACTGAGGTTCAGTGGAGCAGATGATGGAGAAGCTGTAGCCTCTTGTTACTTCTGGTATATCAGCATCACTGAAGGAGATCCTGGGTGGCTGCAAATTTACTAGAAAACAACAGACATGGTTCACCAGGAACATCAAACATAAAAGCCTGTCAATTTGGGTCTATCTGGTAATGAAGAAATTGCAAAGATAGAATGCAATCAACATTGCAAATATTGTGGTATAGATCCAAGATCTGAGCACGGCATGAGCACACAGCAGCCACTCCAGAGACAAATTGGTGCTTGTTAACTCATCACCATGAAGTATTGAAATGTGTCATATTGTCATGTCGTCACGCTTGTTTGCATGTGCACTTTATGTTTTTTAATTTTTAATTTTTTTGTATAGGATAGCTTTCTGTTAATTAAAAAATGTCAACCTCGCGTGTCTCAGCTAGACAGCTAATTAGGTTTCTTAGTTTGCTAGTTAATTTTGTTTATATTTATGATGTTAATTTGTTGTATGTAGCACCTTGGTCCTGGAGGAACGTTGTTTCACTTCATTGTGTACCAAACTGTATATGGTTGAAATGACAAAAAAAACCTACTTGCCTTGACTTGTGAACTGATATCCAGAAAAAGTCACTTACCCACAGTGATGGTAATGGAGCTGCTCCTGGATGATGTGGAGTTACTTTCCCTGTATGTGTAGTCACAGGTGTACTGGCCCTGATGTGWDYCATCTACAGTCAGAGTAAATGTTGTTGTAGTCTCTGCAGTTTGCTTCTTTATTAATGTCCCAGWYTTATAYAAACTRAAGTCTACAGAGATGCATGTTGGGCTGGGTGTGGAACATCTGAACTGAAGGACTTCCCCAGGTGAGACCACAGAGTTTGGGGAGATCTGAGTCAGTGTGGGACTCTGCAAATCTTATTTATAGTAGGAAAAAAAAAGATATATAAATATATCATATTTTTGTATTACTATTGTAAAAGTAGTAAAGTAGCGCTTAAGAAGAAGAAGAGGAAGAAAACCTTACTTAAGCACACGACTCCAGCATCTTCACCATGTCCACAGTTCTCTACTCCAAATCCTCTGTGTGAGCACTGATCTATGGAGCTCTCAGTCCCAGTACACTGAACATCATCCAGCCAGGTTGGTTCACTTCCCTGACCAAAGCGGGCATTATGAGGAGCGCTGACTGCTTCACCACATCCAAGCTGTCGACACACCACCTCTGCATCCTTTAAGTCCCAGGAATGATCACACACTGTTCCCCACTGGGCTTTGTGCTGGATCTCCACTCGACCACAACAGTTACCCGTACCATTTACCAGCCTGACCTGACTTAGTCCTGATATATTAGATAAAAAACATTAATGACTCCTCAGTCTTGAAAATGCACACAAAAAAACACCTCAAGCAGAAAAGTATGTATGTGTTAGGAACCTCTACTAGAGGTCACTGTTCTTGTCTGCCTTTTGTAGTTTTGTTGGCTGACTCAGTTTCCCAGAAGGCACCCTCGGTCAGGTGATGAGGGCTCACCTGAACCGAGGTGGCTTATTAAAGTTTCTATAAATAGCAGTTTGTTCTGGGGAACTGGGTCGAGCATTGTTTGTGTATACCTATGTGTATAACTATATCCTTGTCAAGTGGACATTCTGTTTTGTTTGTGTTTTTTAAGTTTATATTTGGTTTATGTTTTGTAACCTCTGTTTTCAACAGGGCTCTTATTAGTTTTCCTTATATCCTGTGTGTAAGTGGATTCATGGAGCTGTCCTGTTTCTTGTTTAGTTAGGCAGTGTCTCCTCTTGTTCTGTGTCTCACCAGTGTCAGCCTTCTTGGTTAGTTCTTTGTTTTGAAGCTTCCCTTGTATGTGTAGCCACATGAGGGCTTAGCCGCTAGCAGGGATAGCCGCTAGTAGGCCTTGACTGCTAGTAGGGTTAGACCCTAGTAGGGTTAGCCTCCAGTAGGCTAGCCTCTAGTGGGATTTACTGCTAGTGGTTCTGGTCRCTAGTAGGTTAGCCGCTAGTTTGGTATAGCCTCATGTGTGCCCTGCTTCTTGTGTTCCAGTTCCCCCCTACTAGGTCGGTACTAACCTGGTTAGCCACTAACTCCATTAGATACTAACCTGGTTAGGTCAGCATCCCCGTCCCATATTCCATGTAGCTACTAACCTCACTAACCACTAACCTATCTGGGCTCTGTGTCTCTGTGCCCCGTCTCTAGTCCTGTCTCTGTGCCCCGTGTCTCCAGTGCTTAGCTCCCTGTGTTTTTTTCCTGAGCCCTAATTATAATTTAAGTTTGTTGTTTTAGTTTGTTTGTTCGTGTGTCTGTTTTTAGTTTGTTAATAAAAAGACTCTTTCTGTTGAACAACCCCTCTGCGTCCATGCCTGCCCTATATGCCCACGGCAACAACATCAGCCAGTCTGGCCTGTAGTCACAGCCAGGCCGTGACAGTATGTTTCTGTTATTCTTGGAATTTTTTTTTCCCCTCCAAATAATGATTCAATTAAAATAATTAATCTTTAATATAAGTGCTGGCCACGTGGCATTGGTGTCAGCCAGAGGCTTCTCATTTACCCTGTGGAATATGGAGAAGATTAACAGGCAATACCCTGTTAAACCAATGTACTAAATAGAGTGCTATTATTTTAAAAATGGTTACAAAGTATATTTGTATTCAGCCCCCTTTACTCTAATACAAGTAACATGCAGCGGTTATAAAACAAAGCTGTTCTGTGAAGCCCTTAAATGTTTGTTTGTGAACATTAGTGAACAAACAGCAAAACGAAGGCTGAGGAACACACCAGACAGGTCAAGGATAAAGTTTTGGTGAAGTTTAAAGCAAGGTTAGTTTATCAAAATATATCCCAATCTCATGGAGCACTGTTCAATCCATCACCCGAAAAAAGTATGGCTCAACTGCAAATCTACCAAGACATGGCTGTCCACCTTAAAGGAGAGGAGAGCATTAAACAGATATACAGCCAAGAGGCCCATTGTGACTCTGGAGGAGCTGGAGAGAACCACAGCTCAGGTGGGACAATCTGTCCACAGATCTGTCCACAGGACAACTATAAGTCGTGCACTCCACAAATTTGGCCTTTTAGAAAATAGGCAAGAAGAAATCTATTGTTGAAAGAAAGCAGTTTGTAATAAGTCATTTGGAAAAGGTGCTCTGGTCAGAAGAGACCAAAATTAATCTTTTTTCTATCCAGACCGACTTACAAAATGTGTTTTGAAATGCCCGTCACTGGATAGATACTTACACTGGGTTACTTGGTTGCTAACTAAGTGCCATCAGTCAAACATAGTTGGGAAGAGTTTTTTTTTTTTTGGTTGGGGTGGGGAGTGGGATTAGTCCAAGTAGAAACAGATATGTCTTGAGTCATCGTTGAAAGATTGTCAAAGACACCTCTGTACGGACAAAATCACATAGACATCACCCTGAACACATCATCCCCACCGCGAAACTTGGTGGTGGCAGCATCATTCTTTGGGGATGCCTTTTTTCAGCAGGGACAATGAAGCTGGTCAGAGTTGATGGAAAGATGAATGGAGCCAAATACAGGGCGGTCTTAGACAAAACCCTGTTAGAATCTGAAAAAGACTTCAGCCCGGGTACAGACCTTCCAGCAGGGCAGCAACCTTAAACATAGAGCCAGAGCTACAATGGAATAGTTTAGATCAAAGCACATTCATGTGTTAGAATGCCACAGTCAAATTCAGAAATAAATCCAATTGAGAATCTGTGGCAAGACATGGAAATTGCTATTCCATCTAATCTCACTGAGCTTAAACTATTTTGCAAAGAATGGGCAAAAATCTCACTCTTTACATATGCAAAGCTGGGAGAGACACACCCCAAAAGACTTGCAGCTGTGATTGTAGCAAAAAGTGGGTCTACAAAGTACCAACTCAAGGGGGCTGAATACAAATGCTCGCCACACTTTTCAGGTATTTATTTGTAAAAAAAAAAAAAAAAGTCTGTAGCATAGTATAAAAACCCGTAAGTAACGCAGGCAGTGGCGGATCCTTTCTTTCATTTACATTAGGTGCATTCAGATCGAACTTTATTTTAAAGAAATAGCGAGTTCTTTGGTAGCAGGGTAACTGCTACTTCAATGCTAATTAGTTGGCATGGCTTTAGACGTGTATTTTATATTGATATTAGAAGATGATTTGAAATATGATGTAGTTAAATACTTATATACTTATACATATGAGTTCCGGTGGCCACAGGCAACAGTTTTGTAATCGCAGTTTCGGAATTTCATAATAAATAAAGATTTTTAACTCTTATAACCGTGTTCTTTTATTCCATTCAATCAAAAGTCCCATTTTGAATTGAACACACTATCATATATCTTACTTATGACCTACATTGATCGGCAACCATGATAAAGACTGGGGTTAATGAGGTTACAATCGTATTCTTGCATGTATGCTAACTCCACTTATATTATCCTTTAGTACATGCGCAAAAGCAAAGGCTGGTTACAGCTCAATGCATGGATGAAGGATACATTCAAGCTGAGTGACTGATCAAGAGCCATAGCAAATAACGTTAGAACTCTTCTGTCATGTTTTCTCAGACACTTGTGAGTGCTGACTCTTTTTCTTGAGAAAGATTATCAGGAAAGATTCAAACTATCGTCTCGGGTTACTTGACTGTAACCCTGTTCCCTGATAAAGCGGGAACGAGATGCTGCGTGAAAACGCTATGGGAACATCTCTTT